>WYDI02030369.1:0-40992 GCA_009867235.2 Psittacus erithacus
TCTTTTTTTTTCTTTTCTTTTCTTTTCTTTTCTTTTTTTTTCTTTTCTTTTCTTTTCTTTTCTTTCCTTTCCTTTCCTTTCCTTTCCTTTTCTTTTCTTTGCTAGAATTTTCACTACAACGAATAACCAATGGCCTTTTCAGAAGGAAGACAGGCTATTTTGATAAAATTTTAGCTTTTGATTTTGCAGAGTCCAGGGCGGTTCAGATTTGGCTTTACTAAGCTGCCTGATAGGATCTTTTCCGCTTCTGTCTCTATAGGAAAAAGTTTCAGTGTTTGCTTTTGTTCTTGAAAAGCATCTGTCCATCTCATGACTGACATTTTAATCAAATTCTGCTTGTAATGGTGTATGTATTTATTTTATGATCTTCTAAATTTGAAGATTTTAAGAAGCATGAAGAAATGCTTCTTTCAAAGGAAACAAAAAAAGCAAAACCGAGGAAGCAAAGCCCCAACCTGTTCAAAGCAGTTCTGTCTATTTGGCTTTTTCTTCAAATCTCTATAAATCTGTGTATTTGTGGGTTTCAGAGAAACTGGTTTTCTGAGCAACTATGCCTTTGAGTGAACAGGATATCCTTCAGAATTCCAACCTAAATTAATACTTTCCTTCTCCAGTGTGCTTTCAGACATGGACTAGTCAGTTCTAGCAGTGAACCTTCGTTGTTTAGCAAGTACTATAAGTTTCATCCTTGCGGTTTGAGACTCCAGACATAGTGAGACTACAGATTGTGAGCTGTCACACTGGGGCAACTGGAGAAGAGGGAGGTCTCTACGCAATCTCCGGTGCTATGCTGTGGGGTACACTCAGCTCTCCTGTATTGCACAGCTGTACAGACTTCTTCCAAATATTCAATTTGGCCAAAATATTTCATTCCTCCTTGTGAACAGACTGCAGAAGTAATCGATCTAGAAAGTGGTTTTAGACTGGAAGAGAAAGCAGGTTGGTTCTCGTTCATGTGGTCAAAGTTGGTCCATATTTAAGTAATTTGTAATACTGCTGACATCATGGCATTTAACCTCCACATGTCTCAGCCTGTGTGGTTTTGCAGTTTTCACCCCTGACTTCCTAGTTGACCTTAATCCACCCCTTGGAAAACTAGAACAGGTATGATTTCTCTTTTGGTTCTTACTTCTTCTGTGTTCCATTCATAATATAACTAGTGCAGCCTTATCTCCCAAGTTTAATATGCCACTAAAAATGACTGGATGGTTTAATTAAGAATTAGAAATAGATAAAAAAAAAGAATGATTGCACCAATATGTTTCTTAATAGTTCATGTAGTTTTGGTCATAGCTACAGTAATGTTTTGTATGAATAATTCTGCATACGCCTCTTCAATACAATAAGAAGAGTAGTATGTTTGTCATTGTTCTGATTCCACACGCAATACCTTCAATGAGTAAAAAAGGCAGAACTTTATTGTCTTGGTGTGCAAATCTCTGTCGTGTACTTAAGTTTATCTTTTATAAGCAATTTTTAGGAGTGCTTGTTAATGTTAACATTAAATAAAAGGATAACCACATTTAGGATCTTTAATATAAAATTTCACACTCTAGTTTATAAACATCTTGTAAAAGGTCTTCTTAACCATCCATTTTTTTACCAAGAAAAGCATTATAGAAAACCATGTTTGGTAGGGAATCTGGTGTGCTGAGACTTCATAGCACAATTGTATTCTGGAGATGTCTGTAGGAGCATACACTGAATTTCGCAATTGCTCTTTGGTGCATCAGAAGTATTTCAAATCTAATTTAAAAATCCTTCTTTGTAGCTCCGAGGGAGACATCCTCCCTCAGGTAGCTGGATTCAGCACCAGGATATTTTTAGTCACCAAATCTGTAGCCTAGTGGTCATCCTTAACTGAGTCAAGTATTCAGGGCTATACCTAAACCTGGATATGAATAAGCTTGAGTTTGTCTTGTTGCTCTTGGAATTAAGTCCATTGCATGCTTTGTGAAAGGACTGAATATGAATAGAAAAAAAAGTTTTGACAGTGATCAGTAAACTACAATTTTGTGACTTGAATTTCTTCTTAGGTAGTAATATGCACTTTGCAGTGTTGCAGCTACAAAGAGTGTGTTTAACTTCTAAAGCCTGAACCAGCTGGCCTCTCCTACTCATTGCTCAGTCAGAGCAAAGGGTACCAGACATCAACTTTTAGCAAGGCCCTGCCTGTCTGGGAAGCTTCTTTCCCCAGGTCACACTTATCATTCCCTCACAGTGTCCTTTGCTCATATTTCATATTCAGTTCACCTTACATTTTCTCTGTTCTCTTCAGATATGTTCAAACCTGGTCCTTAAGCTATGTCTTATGACTTCCCTGTAAACCAAAAAGTTTAATACTGAAGCAATTTCAAACAGTTGAAATGAGGAGTGACCAAATGATTTTCTTTCAGGAACTTGATGCAATTATGGCTTTTTTGCCATGTGTTTAGTTAAAAACTCCCATGCCATACAATATTGTACATGTTAAAACACAGCTTGCTTCAGTAGATGTAGTCAACTGCTGAAAATCAATAAATCTCTTTGCAGTTTGCCACCAGGGAACATTATACTCTGTTTATTAGTTGGCATTTTTACCCTTCAGAAGTACGAAATAACAGATCTGTTGAGTCTTAGTGTACTAGACTATTTCTCTGCTGGCTGACTGTGCTACCCTGCTGTGAAATATCTGTGCAGCTAATGCGAGCAGAAGCAGTCTAGCCACTGTGGCAAGGCAGCTGCAGGTGGCTAGGTGTGGAGTGAGACCTCGTTTACAAGGACAACATTTTTTTGTGCTCTTTTTTTGATTTCATGCTTCCTCAGCCAGACCCTCAGTGGTTTGGTGCTGGTTATTATAAAGGCAGCCATTGCTGAAGAACAGGCATGCTGGCACTTAGGGCTTGAGGGGTATCAGTAGGCACATTTACTGCGTAAGGCTGTGAGAGCTGCATGCCTGTCCCTTGTGGCTGGGACTATGAGGAGCTCCCAGCCCTGTTTTAATCTTGGCATGTCTCAGCTGTCTGCTCCTTACTGAGGTTCTCTCCCCTACATCCAGATCTGGTGATCTATGCACAGAATTCAAGCCCATGTCTGATTATATTATTTTCATACCATCAGGTTAACAAAGAACTTTACCATAATTGATTCTGAAATATGAAAGCATAAAATGCTTTTCTTGTACATTTTTCTTCCCTTTTTAACACTTCCCTAAGGTTTCTAGTTTGGTTTTGATACTGTTTTTTTTAACTCCAGTTTTCCAAACCACTGGTAAGTGATGTGGATTAAAGAAACCATATGAATTTCTTAGTTTAAAATAGCAGTCAATAAAAAGTGCTTTGCTTAGCAATTCATGCAAATGATATTAATGCAAAGGAGTTAACATTTTATTCATGCTGGTAAAAAGAGAGGTAATTTTATAGTTTTCATGTTCTTTAGTCCCCAAGCCTGGGGGAATCAAACACACATTTTGTCCTAACAACACAAAGGAAAACTGGTTACACATCTGTTTGCTTAAATGGCAGTTTAAAAGTTCTTTTTACGTTTGTAATAATTTCAAGTACTGCTCTTTTTATAGGTTTGGGAAGTGGTGGGCTGGAAGCTGTTACGAAAACCCAGTAATGAAGACTAGAGGCAAAAATCTGAGGCAAAGTAGGCAAGTGAGCAAAATTAAAACAAGTTAAAAATGGTCCTTGTTTCAGCTATTCCTTGCATACTGAAGAAGCTTCAAATAGATTTTTCTGTTGAGATCTAGGCCAGAACAGACAATCTGAAATTGAGATTGTCACCACTAACCTACACTTTCTTTGGTTATCACAGGTGATGTTTACAGTCTTAAAGCTGCTTGAACATCTTCTGTATGGGTTTTTAAATGTGCAGGAGAAGTTGGTACAGAAAAAAAGCTACAATAGTATCTCATTATCCACAAACATAACTGCTTTCTTATAAACCTCTCTTTAAAGCAATGTGATTTTGCCTTTGTATTGTGGTTATATTAAAGTATAATATTTTTCATTCCTGTAATGTGTTGTGTCAAGCTTTGGAAACATTAGGTTCCCTGACATGTTGTTGCTACTTTCTTTTTGACATATTATCCCAGGAGGCAGATGAGCAATCTGTACTGGCATATTCCCTGGTGGCTTTGTATCAGCATACCTAATTCACAAGTTAAATCTGCTCTTCTGTATAGAAGTAGTTAGATGGAGGAGGTGTGCCAAAGGGCTGAGTGAAGTCTTGACAGCAAAATGATGAGTGGAAAGGTTAAGGTACAAGAAGTAACTTTATTTCTAATTGTAATCCATTGTAAGCATTGCTATGGGGAGCCTGCTATCCCCTGAAGTAACACGCAGTCAAGCAGGTACAGCAAGTCCCTGAAACCTGCAGTTGCCAACCTTTGCACCGAACTGGAAAAATCCTGTGAGCTCTTCCTTAATAGTTACCTGAACAGGTGACTAATATCTGTGTGACAGGACCTCAAGGGTGAGAAGAGAGATTCCCTAGGATCTGCTGCAGCATCCTAGTACAGATGAGAGACCCCTTTTAACATCTGTGCACTGAGCCTACTCTGTTTTCTCTGCTATTTTTGGATGTACTATAGAACAAAACCTTGCCTGTTCATGTGTCTTGCACTACAAAAGGGAAGACAGAAAAGGTTAATGGTTCTATATATTATTACTTGAAATACTCCACGCCACCGCTTATCTTTGTTACCCAACCTGCCTGCCCATGTTGGTTTTTGCTATCATGCACCTGCAGTATTATTGCAGCAGTGCCTATCAGTGGTATTGGAGGCCAGGCAGTGAACTTCCTTGCTTCCTGGTTCTCTTCATCCTAAGCAGAGCTGCATCTATTTGGCGGCAACTTACATACAGATACTGGCTATGTCAGTGGTTTCTGCAAAGGCACGCTGGATTTCTCAGCTGTGGAGTTTTATCCAAGTGATTGTGAGTTCCCTGATGCCCATATTTTCCTAATTAAGCCATCACACTGTTATGTATTGTCTCCAACCCAGCAGGACAGAAATACTTCTTTCAGGAAGCCCGTTTGGGCTGATAAAACAGTTAAAAATGTAAGGTCAGTTGGGGGAAGAATTATTTTAACATACAGAGATATATCCAGATACAGTGCGGCTGCCTCATCTTGATGAATTTTTGTTACATAACTTTTCTCATACACAGATCTCCGGCATGAAAGCCCTCTGAAATGAGCTGCCTCAGAAGACAGCATAGGTACTAAAGTTATATAGAGAATGATGATTAATAGAGTCTCCTCCTCTCTTTCCACCCTCCATCCATCTGGAACAAAACTGTGACAGACTAGAGAGATACACATTACTTATTTTCTGTCATTACAATCTGGGTGGATTTATTCAGAATCCCTGAGAGGCTGCAGAATAAGCACATTGTGATTTTGCTTTTTGATCCTGTCAGAGAAGTGTTTTCTGGTCACATCCCAAAATATGGATTTAGGTTTGCCTGTGCACTAGGGCAAGCAGCAATCACTTTAGGGTCAATAGCAGTTTTTTATTGTGTGTTAAAATGTCATCACTTCTAAGTGTTGTATCTTACTACTTTGGAGGAGTGGGATCTCAGAGTCTCCGGATTCTCACTGGATCGCAGCGCTGAATTTAGTCCTTAAAGGCATTCAATGTCATGATGTTTTTAAAAGCAAAAGAGTGTTGGGGTTCCTGGTTAGGGACTTTTTACGGCTGATAATTTAGACATCTTTCAGAAGGATGAGAAACACATTTGTAATACTTTCATTTTATAATAGTACATTCCTGACATATTTTTCCTCATAAGAAGATTCATGCATGCCAGCTCACACAATTGCATGATGTAAATATTTTGATTAATACTTGTGTAAAGTGACATATATAACCAACATTTCTTGTCAGTTCTGAATTTCATGTGGGTATGTGACTAAATTGTAGTGATCATTAAATTTCACTCTTTTTTTTACCTCACAGTTTTCTATCCCTTCATTTATAGAGGAGTAGAGCTGACAAATGCCCAAGGCAATGAGGTTAATGAAACACAAAAGGAGTGTATGTTCCATCATTAAACTATCCATGAACCACGAAGTAAAGAGCCAAATATTTGTACTACAGCTTAATATAGTGCTGTTTATTCTGTACATGTTTATAACATGAATCTTGTAACCCCGAGAAGTTCCCTGTACACAAAATAACTGGGTAGAAGCTGTGACCCACAATTATTTCTCAATGACTTCAAATTTGGGGATTGTGCAGTCTCTTGAGTGACAATTACAATGGGTTTAGAAGCTGACATTTCAAATCTAGGATTTACCTTCATATGTTACTGGCCGTGTGATATCTTAACATACTCAGTAGAATATATCATAATATTTCCTAGTAATTGCAGTATATTAAAGTCTCGATTTATATTCCTGAGCAGTCAATAAGTCAATAGACTTTGAAATCAGTAGGAATCAAACATGCTGATGTACCTTTTGAAAGTATTTTATTTTGTGATAAGCATTTTTTATGCTAGGTCAGGTTATATATTGCACCATGTTGCATAATAATGGGATACCTCACATTTATTCTGGGATTTCAAAAGATGCAGCCTGCATTATTAATTTTTAAGCCAGTGTGGATACAAAGTCCAAGCACTGCCATGTGCAAGTACTCATCAGTGCACTACAATATTGCGGTAATAAAATTTGTAGTAGTGCACAATTTCTAACTTGGTTATGGTGCTGGATTTCTTTCATATCTTAATCTTTTTCTAAGGCAAACCTTTCTAACAAGAACGTTTTTGCAGGGGCAGAAACTGATTGTTGCAGTCAGTGTGCAGGCAACCTACTGTCCTAATATTACCTTCATGCATACAGCACTGCACTATGCTGTAACAGGACTACTGTCTGGGTAGAATCATAGAATAGTTAGGGTTGGAAAGGACCTTAAGACCATCTAGTCCCAACCCCCTACCATGGGCAGGGACACCTCACACTAAACCATGTCACCCAAGACTCCGTCCAACCTGGCCTTGAACACCACCAGGGGTGGAGCATTCACAACTTCCTTGGGCAACCCATTCCAGTGCCTCATCACCCTAACAGTAAAGAACAGCTTCCTTATATCCAATCTAAATTTCCCATGTTTAAGTTTGGACCCATTACCCTTTGTCCTATCACTAGGGTATGGTAGGTGATGAGGATCAAACTCGCTAACATTTTTGTTTTCCATCTTCTTCTTCATGTGTTTCATTTAAACATCCAGCTGCTATCTCCAGCTTGTTTCCCAACCAGTTTCTCAAACTGACTTTCAGTATATTCTCCACTTGCTCAGCAGAAGCTTCTATTTTGGAAAAATGATCTGAAAAACTTTGTTTTAGAGTATGTGTGATAATCCTTTTACATTCCTTTATTCAAAGCAGCTACCAGCCTGGGGTGCTACATTACAAATGAGATCGTTTGATGAAGACAGCAAATGAAAGACACCAGGTGATACAGTCATATGCACACCAGTTGCTTACAGAGGAGTAGTAGTTGTGAGCCCATTAAATATTCAATGGCAAGTGTAGGAAAGTGCAGCTGCTTATTGGCTGTGTGGGGGAATATCATCCCTGTAATAGCACATCATGCTCTGCAGTGCAGTCAGCTGTGAGACCAGCAAGAGCAGGTTTAATGATGGAAATACAGCTTGCTGTCCTGCCTAGGGCTGAACAATTGTAATTAGTTTGGCATCAGAAAATCCAGAGGAAGCATAGTTATCATCCACTGGCAATAAGTTGCAAGCCCGAGCAGGAGGATTCAGTGCCATTATTATCGCAGTGGCAACATTTGTAGGCCCAGAATGATCTTTGCCTCTTGAAACTGAAAAAGAGATGACGGAGAATTATTTACTATTTGAGCAGGCACAAACAGGCTTGGAGACACTGAATAAAATTATAAAAGCAGCATAAATATCGCAAAACTAAGCCAGATCCTAGCTCACCAAATACCAAATATGGTTGCAAGCCACTTCAGAAGTACCAGTGTTCAATGTTCAGTCGCCACTTCACAGAGGTGACCTGCTGGAGCACAGCAGTAAAGAAAGGCAGATCCATCCTGACCATGGCACACGTCTTTCCTCTTTAGAGTATGAGGACATTGCACGGCACAAAAGTTTAGGCCAGCATCTACCCCACTGTCTTCTGAGCAAGAGGAGAGTCTTTGCTTTGCTTCCTCCCCATGCTAAGACAAAACTTACCTTCTTTTTTTGAAACAAGGTGAGAGAATGAAACAGTCATTGCTCCAGGAAAATTTAAATAAATGTGCACTGGTACGCAAAAGCCAAAATTGATCTCAGGCCCTACAGAGAGAAACTGCTGCTGCTGTTTTGTTCTTGCAACATTCAGTAATTTCTACCTGATTATTGATGTGCGGTGCACCATGCAAGCATTTTCCTTTGTACTTGAACATTTGATCTGGAAAACAAAACAAATGTATTTTTGAGTAGAACCTCTACTTTTGATGAGTCCTTATTATTATGCTTGCAATGTGTCATAGTCCAAGTATCCAGTAGCTGAATTCTCTCCAGATGTGCTTTGATATATTCCCCATGCTTAAATTAACTTGAACCCGCATTATTCCATCTACATTTTTATTTGTTTCCTTTGTTTGTGAGCCTTTTTGCTTTTGACTACATTAGAAACCTCTGATAAAGCGTTTTCTTCACGTATGCAGACTTTTTGGTTTAATTTATTGCTTTAAAAAAAAACCCACACCACCAACAAAGCAAAATCAAAAAAACCAACTACCTGCACCAGCCACCCTACCGCACGCTAGACTTCAGGGGAAGATTTGCTGGGGGTATGATGTTTTTGGCATGCTCCTCTTCGTAGGTTGGGATTAGTTACGAATTTGTCACTCTGTGTACCTTCTTTTACCACATACATGCCCCAGAAACAAACTGGCTACTTTGAAATACAGTGTTTCTGTTCCCGGGCACTTGCAGGACGTAGGGAAGTGTTTGGAGGTTGTGATGGGGCATTGGGAGAGAAAGCTGAGGCAACAAGGAATTGTTTTTTCTTCTTTTGTTTTCTTAATGCTTGTGGTACAGAGAGTTGTAAATCACTGGTTTACTTTTTCATCTTTCTCCATGGTTTAGTTCAGTCTGAAGATGCTCCTGGGTCCTTATCGGTTCTGCATCTTCTGCGTTTCTTTTCCCTGTGAATTCTGCTTTGCCTTGTGATTTTGGGGAGCCTTCCTCTCAGCGTTGCAGGGGTCTTGTGTGTTCCTGGAATGGTACCAAGTCCCTGTACAAAATGGCATTAAGCTCTGCACAGTATCTGCATATGGCAGCACTGTGTTTTGTTTATGTCCTTTGTCTTTTTGCTTCAGAGCTCTGCTTTCCCCATGTGCTAAAGAGCATCTTCCATTAGATTTTGTGTCTTTTTTGTAAATGTCCAAAGGAATATCTTTATTCCCTCTGATTTCTGGCAGCTGGGCTTGTGTGTTGTTTTATTTTACCCTCAGGCTGAAAAAATCCAGGATCCCTTTTGCTATCTAGGGCACTAGTATCTGCTTGTGTTGATAACCTAGGCAAAAAAGGGACATTTTCAAGACAAAGTGACATCTTAAAGCTTATGACTGTATAGACATGTAATCTTTGGACAGCAGAGGTAGAAAATCTGGCCAGCACAGCCAGTGTTGCAAAGACAATGGCACTGTCACATTGACGCTGGAGCTGTTTGTGTTGACAGACACCTACACAAACTGCCACAGTGGAGAAGTGTCAATCAAAGCCTCGAGTACCTCCAGGGACTGCTATTACTTTACTTGCAGAAGGTCAGGGTTTGGCTGTCGAGACTGAAACTAGACTAGAGTACATGTATGCCCCAGACTGCACTGGTAGAAGATGCTTTATAGTATGAACCATGTCTGATACATTTTTTGGAAGAAGTCTCTCTCAAGATAATTCCTCAAATAGTTCTCAGCCTAGATTTCTCTCTTTAAATGTCCTTGGTTGCTTCATAGTCTTTCTTTTGGGGGACTGTTTGATGCCAGCCCCTAGGCTGCTTGTGTTCCTGTCCCACTAATGGGAGCATTGTTCAAAGGACATTTGTAGCAGCTATTTAATTCTGTGTGGGGAGAAGAAGCCTTTGAAATGGATGCACTTGTGGTGAACTGTCAGAAAGGAACATTAAAGAAACAGTTTCCCTGTATTTAGAATATTGTTAGCATTTTACATAATTTAAACAGTTGGGAAGCCATGTTTTACTTATTTGAATGCTTTTGGCTTTGATGGGTCTTGCAGCAGAGCTGTGAAGGGAGTGAAGTAATCCGGTTTACCTGGGCAATACCAAATTCTGTGAAAAGGAAGCGATCTGAGAGAATTAGACTGTGCTCATACATCCCTAAAAGTACTAGAGAACAGCAGCCAGCAAAAAATATTAATTTAAGAAAGGTCTCCTTTTTTTCCCCACCTTCTTTCTTTGCTATTTCTGCTAGATAGGTCTGCCCTCACACCACTGCAGGGGACATGATGGTTGTCATGGTTCAGAAGGTATTTAGTGGTTTTAAAACTGCAGGTGAAATTGGGAAGAAGGAAGGAGTCCCAGGAATATCAGCGGTGAATAATTTTGCTAGAATTAAGAGTAAACATAACTGATCATAAAAGGACTGGACAGTCATAAGTGTAGCTGCATATTCTGCAGAGCCTATTCAGAGCCTGACATCCTAAGGCCCTCATCTATTTTTTGTCTTTATGCTAAAGGTATTTCTGTATGAAGTGATAGGCAAACTCTTGCCATTTCACTGTTTAAAATAATTTTCCAATAATTAAAAAAAGTTGCTAAAAACCCTACCCTACCATCTTGTTGATTCATTACCAGTCTTGCAGGTAAAATTAGGGGATCTTTTCCTTGGTTTTTAGTTATCTGGTTTTGTGCATCTTGGAGAATATGGGCTCCCAGAGGAAAACAGTGACTGCTTGTGTTGGTCTTTCAGAGAGAGCTTTTGAATAAGCTTCCTGATCATAGATGTATGAAAGTACAGTTCAGTTTGCTTGAACCTGGAGTAGTGGATGGACAGTGGGTTTAAAGTGGAAAACTGAAGCTTTTCTACAAACTTGGGTATAGAGGAAGGACTAGCAGCTGTATTTACCAGCACAGTAATATAAAAGCAGGAGAGGACCAAGACTTCAGGTATCTTACTGACATGCTTAACTCATGAGTTCAGTCCTCATCTGTAAATAATGCGACACAGGATAGTGGAGTCACCAGAAAGTCACTTCATTAGGCTGAGTTTGGTTTCTGGAGGACGTTGTCTATTGAAAAGCCTTCAAACTACAGGTCCAACTTGAACATTACTGGTACAATGAATTCTGGCATGATCAAGGTTTTTACTAGAACAGGACATCAGTGCTGAGATGTTGAGGTACACACACTCAACCAGCCTGTCTTTCTCACTACCCATTTGGATAATAGTGCTATTGAAATGGTTATTGATTCTTTAGTCTATTTTAAACTAAAGCTGTAGTTTCTTTAACCAAAATTAAAAATAATTATTTTTGACAGAAAGCCAAATTCATTCCTTCTACTAAAGATTTAGCAGTACTTATATTTAGTTTCCAAAATATTTTCAAAATCATGTTAAGTTTCAAACATGTAGTTTTCTTTTCTTTGGTCGTTGGTTTCAGTATGTTCTTGCCTTCTAGTGTTTCATCTTTGACTCTCTTGTTCCTCTTTGTGTGGAGGGAAAAATTGCAGTCAGTCTGCTGTGTGCCATTTGGTTTGAAAGGGTCAAAAGGTTCTGAATAGCTGAAGCTGCAAGTTGCCATCCTTGCATTACCTCCCTTTGTAGTGGTACCCACCAGGTGACTGTGCAGCCTCTCAGGAGTACTGCTCAGTTACTCATGTATTGATGATCATTCTTTCTCCACTTGTTCAGACAGTCTCAAGATAAGGATTTACAAATTAATAAAAATGTAGTTACCAGGAAGTGGATTGTCTTAGCAAAATATTGCATTGCTTGCTGTGGAGAGCTGTGTTACCTGGCAAGGATTTGTGCTTATTCACTGCACTTGTCCTGGTTTTATCATGGGCCAGGTTACATCCTGACATGCGGTTTAGCATAGGAGGGGAGTGAAGTCAAGGCTCTGCTTTCCTTAGCAGTGACCTAGGTCTAGCTGTGTTTGCCCATACCTGACCAGTGATGAGTATAAATGAGCCTGGTTGCTTCCCCACTTTCCTCAGGTGATACCCCCTGAGTGATAGTAGCAACAAATGCTACACGTTTATAGCTGATTTTTTTTGGAGCAGACTCTTTGACTTTAGAAGTGCTTTATGTTGTTTTACTGTGATCAAGAGTTGTTCTATGGTGAAGAATCAAACTATTACACCGATATTTTTTAATCTATTTTGCTTAGTGTCATTACTGGAGTTTCAACATGTGCCTGAGACTGAAATTGAGGCAAGGTATCAAGATAATGGCAAAACTATCTTTCTGCAAGTCATCAGACACAACGCATGAAGCCATTTTGAAAATGTAACCAGAATTAATGAACAGCGTAACAATATATATTTCTGAGAAACTAATAAGAACTTTTCTTGTAAAGTTATGTCAAAATAGCAAGATCTCCATTGTCTTCTAGCTGGTTGTCATAGTCCCATTTCAAAAAACATCCTCAGAGTAACAATTTAGTCTTGCCATCATTGCAACAACACTTTCTCGAGACAAACATTTAAGCATCTAGTGAAATATGGGACGCATTTTAAACTTTATCCTTTAAAGCTCTTTAAATGATAAATCCCTTAAAAATGGATTTAACATAATTTCAGTTTGATAGATATTTATGATATAAAAGTTCTATCCCACCTGCACTTCTCCTTTGTCAAAGTAGGATTATTTTTTGTTGCTTGATAATACTTTATTAAATGGATTGTATTCATTTAGATATTTGAACTCAGTTTTCTTTCCCAGAGTTCTTTCCTTTTGTAAGTGTTTGGCAGCAGTGAACAGATTAAATATATTTAGTATACAAAATTTAAATAAAATTGGAATGGCTGCTGTCCAATACAGCAGTGAAGCTTAGCATAATGAGCACAAAAAAAGAAGATAACAAGTCTATTAGCGAATATTAATTCTTAGACAATGGGTGCAATTAAATGTAGCACAATACAAGGGATTTTAATGTTTGGAAAGATGTTACTTTAGCTCATTTATCAGTATCTAGTTTTACTTTTAGAAATGTGAATCCTGTCATTATTAATTATGTCTGATTCTGTTTCCTTTGAATATGACTCCATTTTCACACGCACATTTGCAATTTTGGATTTTGCCCTGCTTTCATCATTCTTTTTTTTTCTTTTTTTTTCTTTTTTTTTAGTGAATGAATGAATGAACTCTCTCAAACACTTCTGTACATTTTTTCCAAAATCACTCCCATTCAGCAGCATGGAGAAGCTTCAAACTGTGTATGGTATTCCAAGTGTAGTATCAGCAAAGGCATATGGATCAAGAAATCAGTTTGGTGGGCAGAGTAGCAGATAACTAAAATTTAATTCTTAATAAAAATTTGTACTTAATATGCCTCTCTAGGACATAATTTTGAACATGGGAAGTCTCTTTGGGACTTCCATTGGGCAAAGTATTGTTAAAATCACCTACCTGTGTGTGTGCTCCAACATGCTTTCTCCAACTGTTTTATTACAGTTTTACTGTAAGACAGACAGACTTTCTTTCCATGTCTGTCTATTCTCAGTATGATTATTTTTTACATCAGAGTGAGCCGATCTCAATAAAAAATAGTGGGTGTTGTTAAGAACTTGAAATCTTAACTTTTGATTAGGCGTAAATAGGCCATACTGATACAGGATTATTCTCAGGTCTGGGAAGGAGTTTGTCTTAGTAAGTTATTATTCCTTTATATTGTGTCACCGATCCCATTAATGCTTACAGCAACTTTCAATTTAATAGTATCTGTGAATTTAATTAATTTTGTTATCCCGTCAGATTACTTATGCAATTGTTAATTAAAATTGAATTAGCAATGTTGTCTATACTTCCCTACTGATAAACCAGTGCTCACTAGCCCTAAAAACAAATATATTTTTATATTTTTACTGTCTTGAATGACCTACATGAATGACCTGGACTACCACTTTTTCTTTTAAAACTTTCTGAGCAATGACACACAAACTGTTTTTTACATTTTTTCATTGAATAATCCTGACTTTCTCTGTGGTGATACAGTAGAAACCTTGGAGGACATTTTCAGTGAAAAATTAGAACTTTTGGAATACTTAAAAACTCAGGAACAAAGTTACAGAAAAATGTGAAGGAGATAAAGGTTAGGGATAAGGACATTGTGAGATTTGATGAGGTTGATGATTGCTTTAGGATGGAAACAGATTGGGGAGCCTGAGTTTTTCAGTCTGTGAAGTTTGGGTTGTTTTTTCCCCTGAATTCAGTATGTTTTAGAAATGATCTGTGATATTGTTCCTTATTCTTACCCCTCAGACTTCTGTACCGTCTGGAGCATAAAATCTCCTATATCGAAAAGCTCTTCTCTGTTAAAATTCAGTGGCTGTATTCTAGTTGTAGTTTGCTCTTTCCTATCATAACATAACCAGAAATAATAGCCAATTTCTGGTGGTTTTTCACTGTTTCACCATTTAGTAAAATCAAAGCATTTTGTTGAATTTTTGCAGAGGTATAGTTTTATAGCATACTCTGTCAAATCAGGTTATTTCTTGCAGATCTATGATGTGCACTGTTTTTCTGCTTGAGTAGATACTGCATGCCTGTTTGAACAGAGTTTTATGCAGAGGGTATTTCTCAGTAGGTATGCAGCCAATTGTAGAAACATTTCCTGATTTCATGGTATAATATATGATGATAAGTCATGTTAGTACAAGTTGAAAAAAATATTTTTTTCACATTTAAATGCTTTACAGTCTTACACTGGAAGCAAAAGGGTAGCATTCATGGCTTCATAGCTATACATTAGAGATATAGCAACAATGGTACAGAAAATATTTTTTATTATGAATATTTTGATATTGTATAAATAATAATATAAATAAGGAAGAATGTAGTTTAAAGTGAAGGCTGTTCAGTGGTTTTGCTAGGAATATTTCTTTCCCTACGCACATGCAGCAAGTTGCTTTTAATATAGCTATCTATCTTTGAAAAATGTATATTTTTTCTAAGAGTTGCCCTACCAAAAGATACAATAAATTAATTCTAAGCTCTTCTATACAATGAATATTAGTTTTATCTTAGAATGGAATACCAGATAAAGAACCTTTGTGCCTGGCATTACCACTGGGATGCTGTGCATTTGCCTATATGGTAACAGATCAAAGTTGACCTGTGTCTTGACAAATTAGATTATGAGCTATATCTAAATCAAAATTTATGTATCTGCATTAGTACAATGACATGTGCAACCAGTTTACTCTGTTTCTCAGCAAACCTTTGAGCCTGAGCTCAGAACTGTGTTACCACATTGCTTCTGGACTGGACTTGTGGCCCAAAGTACAAGGCAAAACTTGCTAAAAATTATTCAGTCTTGTAGGCATCTCCTTAACCTTCACCAGTTATTTAATTTTGTATTAGTTCCTCCTTTTTATAACAAGGAGATAACGCTTCTGTAATCACCATGGATATTGGAGGAGGGTGAAGGGAAAATCAGTAACATTTTTTCTGAGTGTAAGACAGCCACAAACCCATTCAGACAGCCAAGCTCTATGCAAAAAAGCTGGCTGTAGCACAGCTAGCAGCATTGTGGCTGCATCATTTTAGCAGTGTGCGCATTCTAATTTCTCGTGAGAGTCAGTAGTATGGGTACAAAAGTATGCTCATGATGCTAGAAGTTACCTTGGTTATGTCTCTGTGTTCCCAAGTGTCCCAAAGCAAGGAGTTTTTGTATGACTATCTTCAATAGATATTGTAGTGATATATTATTCATATATTTATGTATTCAAAACTACGTTTTGATGCACCTAAATTTTCATTCCAGTCCCTTTGGAAACCTTCCTGTAAATTTAAATGATGGACAGCATACACTGGGAGATATTTCTTAAGGAGTTTTTTTTTCAGAGGCAGTCCAGTAGACACTAAGAGACAAAAATAGCCAGTTTAGGATGACTAGGTTTTTTACCAGCTATCAAGGTTTATACATTTTAAGACTAGACATCCTGCCATTTTGAATAGTGAAACTTGCATTAGTCCTCAAAAATATGTAATAAATATCTTCCAAAAAGGACTGTGATGAAAGAACAGGTAAATACAATGCCAGCCAGCTTCAAAGCTGCAAACTTAAAAGAATGGGCATCAAAATTGTAAAAACTATTCCATACTTACCTGATCATGCTGTATAGAGAGGTAAAGCTGCCTTCTCTGAATATTAGCTGGTCTTTGGTTTACAAAATCCAGGCTACTGTAATTCGTGTTTGCCAAAGCACAGTGCACTAAGAATTCATGTTAACTCACTTGTCTCTGCTGACCTTCTGTCCTTTTTGAAGTTAATGTTTTCCATAATACTTCCTCCTTGTTTTAGAAGTATTAGTTGCATCTTGTCCCTAAATGCCTGAATCTCCATGTGGCTGTATTAACGTGTATTTTGTCTGAATTTGCCCCTCTCACCCAGCAGTTCACTTAGTACTTGTCTTTCTCACCAGCTAACACTGGCAGAGTCCTAATCTAGAATGATTTCTTAACAGGGTATGTTTGAGACATATCTTTATTTTTTCAGTGAAAATCCTGTTAAGTGTTAACTAAGATGCTTTATCAAGTTAAAATATGGTGTACATAAACACATTTTCCTTTGTCAGCTGCCAAATTTAAAGTTATCTGAGAGAATGGAGCAGTATTTCTCTGATAAAATATATTTTTCGTAGTATCATGTTAACTTGCCTAATTAAATTCCTGAATTTTAATTCTCTACTAATTAAATCCAATATAATCTTCTAATATTTTCCTTTTTTTCTGATTGGTTGTTTTGTCACCTGGGTTTTATGCTGTATCAAGTGATACGCAGTCAGTCCATTTGCCCTCTTCAGATATTGGTACAGCATTAGAACCAGAGTTTCTCCACCACCAATTCCCATTGGTACTGAAAATGAACATGGTTGTTGGGGATTTTTCTTAGGCAGCTTTTTCACTTTTGATAAAAAGAATTAATGTTCAGGTCTTCAATACCAAAAAATTCTCAGCTGTTTGTAGACATTTTCATAGAATCATAAAATCAACTAGGTTTGAAAAGACCTTTAAAATCATCAAGCCCAACCTTTTTGTGATGATTATTGTTACCTACAGAACTTTGATGCTGTAAAATTGTGCAAAACATAGAAGATGTGGTTCTTGCCTCAAGGATTTGATATGCATCACTTTTCAGTCACGTATATTCACATGTACCATGTATATTGTACCTACAAATGAAACTTTTCTCATGTGTAGGCAGAAATTGTGAAGTTACATTCTCTCTCTCACAAGAGAAAAATGGGACCAACAATAGAAGTCTCCTTCCCCTGAAGTAAATGGCATGGTGAGCACTATTTCAACAAACCTGGAATGATCCCGATGTCTCAGTGGCCTGAGAAAATTGTTTGGGTTTTTAGTATTTTGTAGTCTACTGGGTAGCTTGGTTTCCAGTGTTGTTAGCTGGTTTCTGTGCTACTGGAGCTGGGACTTAGGCCCACACTTTCTCCATAGCTGCAAGCCAACAGAGACTCAGCAACCCATTGAGAGCATGTATATTTTATGTCCCGATGAAAGCAAGCTTCTTATGCTTTTTTATGTGCTTAACTTGGTGTGTCAGGTTGCATTCATTTTGCAGTTGTGATTTTTTGAGAAAGGGAGTTATTTCAGTAATTGCTAGTAAGCTTTATGTTTATATGGTACCATGTGGCATTTGGTAGAGGTGGTCCATTCAAGGGTTCATCTGACATATGTCACTGAAACCAGCTGAAAATTTGGATCCAGAGTGAATCCAGTGTCAGCTTTAAAATATATCAATATATTGTGTCTAATGTAAGAGCAGAATTAAATACCAACAAGCAATAGCCATAGTAATTGACTTTCCAGGTGGAGAACTATTACCAGATCCAATATTGCATGCAATCTTCAAATTAGTTTTAATGTAATTGAGAAAATGAAAATTTCTTAAAATAAATAGATACAAAGCCATTGGTCAAATACAGTATCCATAATAATTTCTGCTGCAATTAAGCAGTATAATATCATATGGTCAATTTTAAGGGATGCTTTAATGATGGAACTGAGTCTTAGAAACTGTGTTTGAGGTTATCTTAGATTTTTTCTAGGAACTCTGAAAACAGTAAGATTTGATCTAACACCTTGCCATCCCTCAGAGTTTTTATGTATATAGTTAGTTTGAGCTGCAACCTTTGTCTAAACCCTGAAAGAGGAGGAATGTAGAGGAAGAGCAGGGGCACGTGTACAAAACAGTGTCACATTGAGGCACCAGTTATGAATATTGCAGTTTTGGAGCTTTGGATCCTTGGTCTTTGTGTAGAGTAGAAGTTGGGAGACAAGTATTTGGGTGAGAGTGACCATCAGCATGTCTAAAAGACTGTACAGATTCCAAATAAAAAGCAGAAAAACCTTTACAAAATTAAATATAATTTGCAAATTGCAGGTGAGGATTTTATGACCATATGAAAGTGGAGTTTTCTTATGGCCACAAAAAAATTTCTGAAAGGTATGCACGTTTCTGTCAAACTTAATTGTATTTTGGCACTTACATTTTATCTTTATGTCAGTTTCTCCTTATCTGTCTGAAGAAGCAGCAAATAATTTCAGAGAAATTAGCCGGTATGTTATTTCACAAACTGCATCTCTCATCTTTAAAAAAGAACAGTGTGGGCAGATGATTTCACCTCAATAGAGGGTTTTTTAGGAAGTCAGGGGACTCCATGTGGGTGTAATGATCTGCATTTATGCACCTGTGGACCTCAAGACTAAGGCAATTTAAGGCATTAAGAGCTTTATTTGTCTGAGTACTTCCATTAATTTTAGTAAGGGTATTTGCGGTAATAAGGACCTCATGCTTAGAAGTGTTTGCAAGATCAGCCCCTACAGTATTTAAATGATTGTGCAGTTCTGGCACTTTCACCAGTGAAATGTCTTCTATTTTTTTCTTGAATAAACACATGATGCAGTTGCAAGTCTGTCTGAAACCAGCGGTCATCTCTGCTGTATCAACATTTGTTGAATGTGCGAGGCCACAGATAGTGGGTAGGATTCTGTCATTCTTCAGTTTTCTCCTCTGCTTCAGGAAAAGCCCAACAACAGTGACAGCGATACCTGTTGGTAAACAGATGATCTCCAAATGCTGAGAGCTGTACTGTAAAATCTCTATCACAGGTAACCTTGCCCAGCTATTTAACTTTGCAAGGACTGCCTGTTCTCCTCTAAATTGAATGATTGGATGGAAATTGTCAATCTTAATATGTTTACCTTTCATTTAATGAGCAATCCCATTATGAAGGCTGAAGACAATGCAGCCACACGCTTGGGTTTTGTTACAGATCATCAAAGAAAATACTCTTGCAATGTCAGAGCTCCTCTGCAGCAGGCAGCACCAGGAGCTGCTTAAAAACCTGCCGTGAAAAAGGGAATCGTTTAAAGTCAGTGCGAAAAGATTAAAGGGAGAAAATTTCAAACTAGGACTTATCTAAGGCCAGAAAATGCCCTAAGGTACCATCTACACAATTTCAGTATTTTGCACTATTTGGTAATACACTGTCTGAGGTCTTCCAGTAATCAGGGCTTCTCCTCCCCTGGCACCAGCGCCTCCCCTGTTCCTATCACTAGGCTTCATTGTTGTAACAGTCTAAAAACAATAGAAAGACATTTTCAGAGGTTTTTTTGCTTTCATGAGAATTTTTTTGACCAATTTCTGCCTTTCTGTTGCAGTTAAAAGTGCTATTCATGGTGGAATCTATACTGCTGATTGCAGGTTTGAATAACCCACATTTTAGCTGGTTAGTGACTAAATGCAAAGAGAAGTCAAACAAGTGTAAACTATAGACAAAAATCTAATAAAATTGCCAGGTACATGTGATGTGCCATATTGTTGCCTGCTTTTTACAACCTATTATTCTGGTGGATGATTTGCATTGATACAAATGCTTTCATTATTAAACTGTGGGCACTGTCATGGTCACAAAAGTGAGCTGACAGATTTTGTAGCCATCATTAGGCTCCATGTACGCTTTGTGAAATGCTGGGTCTGTGCATCCTGCTGGTTTCAAGGGCAAGCCTTGAAAGGTTTGATGAGCCATTCAGCAAAGGTCAACTCAGTGATTATTTTTTATCTCCTCTCATCTGGAGCTAGAGAAATGGTTAAAAAGTCATGTTTTGTTGAAATATTTTCACTGTGGTTGTTTATTCCCTGCATCTTTGAGTTGCAAAGAATGTCCGTGACTGTTCATTGTTGTTTAATTCCTGTCCCACACCTGTTTTTTTTTAACTTCTGTCGCATAAAAATATGAAATCAATGCTGCATTTCATAGTCAAAAAGCTCTATGGACTCTGCTTTTTTAGTTATCTGGAAATCCCTCAATTTGCATCATTAAAGTGGCATTTTCCACTGCATTTTAATAAACTGGCAGATCGTTTTTAAGGCTTTCTATATGCTTTTTCTATCTTTGAGTGCCAGGCATTCTTGTCTTCCTCATTAGAAAGATTATATGCTTCAAAGCTTTTATACAGCTTTAAGTTCAATTAGAAGCATAATAAATTATAGTACATGAGCAGCAACACCATAAAATCATATAAATTTCTAACTATAGTAACAGATTCACATGTTGACTGGAAATACAGGCTGAAATACTGTGCTAAATTTGAATCTGTCCCAGTAGACTCAAAGTTTCCCCATAGTTAATGTTCATAATATAGAGATCCTATTTTAACAAAAGTAGAAAAACCTCAGTAATATTTTATATATTTAGCTGCAAAGGGAAACTGAAAAATGTGTAGGTAACTTTAAAAAGTTCTTTTTCTGCAGTATTGTCACATACACAAGGTGAAATAAGGCACTATAATTAAGGATATTTAGGGACAGAATTTCCTTATTTGTGATTGTGCATTTTTGACACCTTTTGAACTCTCATTATGAACTTCTGAATCTATTTTCATTCCTAACACTTTTAATTTTAAAGAAGTAAGAGTCTCAGAAATCATCAGATGAAGTTTGAAATGTAAGTTGAAATGACTGTAAAGAAGTAGTGTGAACTAGTGAGGACCAGTAGTAGTGAGGACTACTTTTGCTTTTAAAGTAACAGACTTAACATTTACTTGGAGCATACTTCTTGGTTAAGCACAACTAGTTATGCAGTAAATTGAAATAATGTCTTTTTTTCAGGTTCTGTGAAATCCTCATGTTGCTTCTTGAAGGTGATGTTGGCAAGAGCAAGCTGAGTTATTTCTATGTTTTCAAGGGTTACTGGAAATACTAAAGGCAGCCAGGTGTGGAGGTTAAAATAAGGATGAAACAACTGGTTGATGAGGCATGATGCACAAAAGGGGAAAGAAATAGGGTTTTTGCCTTATCCAGTAGATTGAAGCAGTTTCGTGTGTAAGGCTGGCACAGAGAAAAACACTTGGGGTCAATAAGAGGTTTTTTTGCATTCCTGGGAGAGAGAAATATTTCTTTTTAAAAAAAAAAGAAAAAAAGAGTACTGAAATGTCCATTTACAGTACAGTCTGATGCAGCTTAAAGCAGGTTGTAACCTTTACACCAGAAAACCACTTTATTCATGGGAAAGCAAATGCAACTGAAAACTGAAAGCCATTCACTGTTACGATAGCCAGCTGAGGATGGGTATCGTAACAGATGGGACTTTTTGAGTGTGCGCATATGTGTCTTTGTGGTGCTACCTAAATGAGTCTTGTAAGCCAGTCTTCTTCCAACTGGAAGGGTACCTGCAGAAAAATGGCTGTAGGTAATGGGTATCAGTTGGAAACAGTCTGCAGCCCCAGAGCTGAGAAACACAAAGGGCTTGAAGAAGGACTTGTGCTCCTATTCTGAGGGAAAAGCCAACTTTTCCTTCAGTTTCTTTCAAAACAGTGTAACAGAGTAACAGTGACATCCAGTGGTTGGCTATTTCAATCAGATGTATAAATCACTATACCAAGCAGTATTTCAGTGAGTGTACTTCTGCCAGTGCTTTGGTTAAAGCCCTTCCCAAGGTTCCCTGGGGTGGGAAGTGAGGGGAAACAAGAATAAACCTTATAGCAAAAGAGATTTACTCTGGGATTTTCAGCAAGTGTTGTGCTGAAGTGGAAGAAAATTCTTTATGATTTTAAATCCAGAAAGCATTTTGTGTATGTGTGTGTTTTCATTTTTTGTGGTTTAAAATCTGCTCATGCAGCAGTGGAAGGCTGTTACTTACTGCATCATGACTTTTTGAGTTTTACTTTGTGTCTGAAGTTAACCACATAAATGTGCAGCTGTGTGCAAAAAAGAAGATATTTGCCTCTGCCATCTGCAATTAATATTCTTGTTGTTGAATAGAAGAGAGAGAGAGAGAAGATAATGGGAAGAATTTTTCATTTCTTTTCTTTGTGGTAAGACATATGTTTATTCTATTGACTTGCTAAACTAAAGGGTCTGTTATTAAAACATCCCAGTAACTGCATTCATTCTATACTCTGCAACTTGTTAGGCAATTTTTTGGCTGTCAAAGCTTGAATGAAGCTTTTAAGCATGAAAAGAAACTTATTGTTGTTCATCCAAACCAGTCACATTGGAAGGCATCTCAAACACAAATTCTTCCCAGTTACTGCGCAATTTTTCTTTTAGGCTTATGGGCTTCTATTCTCAACAGATGATCTCTTAGCTAGCAATGTAAACTTAAATAGCTTTATTATATTAACAAAAAAAAAAACCAAACAACCATACTTACTTCTAGTCTTACCTCAAGTTCTGGAATAGTCTTCCATAAGCTTTCAATAGCAATGATCACCTTGGTCAGTAAGGAGAAATAACAGTGGAAATACCTTTCTGTACCTTCCTTGCTATGGTACAAGAACAGTAAAGATTTTTTGGTCCACCCAGTAAGGCATTTTTGTTCTGAAATGCAAAAGCGTTTGAGACATTTGAAACATTTAAGTCTAAGTTTTGAAAAGGTCAGTGTGCTGGTACATTGCTTCTGAGTTATGGTGGTGGTCATTCCCAAAATAGTGCTCAAACTGATGAAGATAAGATAGATGTCAATGTCTACAGAGTAATAAGGAAGTGTTGCTTTATGGTCCCCCTTGGTGATGTAACTGAAGAAGTCAACACACTGCAAATCAAAACATGCCATGTCTCCATAATTTCAAGACAAATACTGGGAAGCCTGTGACTGGTAATAATCAGTCAAGGAAGTAAGAAACATTGATTTCATTTTGAGAAAGCAGCAGTATCTTTCTGTTCTCTCATTTTTGTGTATTTTCCTGCTTCTCTGTGTGCCATGCTGCTACTACTTCTTCAGAAGACTTCTCATTATACATTAGGGAGAAAAGCTTTGAACACAAAAAGTGCTTGTTTCAGCTGTGTGTGCAGCAAACCATTTACCGAGGAAGTGTCCGACAAGATGTTTCAGCAGTTGTTTAGGGGCACATCTTCTGTCTGTCCAAGCCTTTGTACACATGCAGGCTAATTTAAAAGAAATAATATTTTATCCCTCAGATTTATGCAGTTTGATGCATAATTATCTACCTTTCAGTTCAAAATTTAAGTAAAGCCTTATGTTGTTGGCTTCTGTTGTCATTAGGAAGTGAATCACTCAGTGCAGCCAGGTTGGTGAGCTGGGGAGGCACACTTCAGGACTGATTTCTCACGTGTGAAAAAGAAGAGAGGTGATTGTCGTGCTCCAGTACTTCAGCTGTAGATGGAGACATCTGTCTAATGAAATTCTTTTAATATGAAGTATCTAAGTTTCTTCAGAGCATATAATGCGTAGGAGGTGTATTCTGGACAATCCCTTTTCTCAGTTTCAGTTTAAGTAATACTTTGAATAGAAGGGGGTTTCCACTTGAATTCCAGGTATTGCTAGTTAAGATTATCTTCTGCTCAAAATACTATCATTACTTTTCTTCTGATTTGGAAATCAGTTGCAACAGGCCAGTTGAACTATTTCCTTCAAAGCAATGTAATTTAGGTAATGTAGAAAGAAAACCCCTCTTGGTGCTTGAAAAACAAATTATGCTGTGCATTTATCAACAAAATAAAACTGATTTACAAGATAAAAATTCACTAAGGATAATCTTATTTCTCATACCTTTAGTGTAACAGCAATAATCATACATTTCCTTCAAATCTGTCCAATAAAACCATTATATTTTGAAGCACAGAAGTCTTAGATCAAGTTTTTGTGTGAACAACTTGTTAACAAAAGGCTAGAATGATTCTAGCCTTGCAAAGGCTAGAACAATGATCTACATGTGGGGAACAGTACCACCCTGACTGTCAGAATTATTCTGGGCTACTATGAGCAAAGTGGAAACTGTGGGGCTTTAGGTGACCAAACCTGGGGATCTTATCTGTGGGGTTTCCTTTATGCAGCCCAGCATTTCAACCAATTTTTTCCTCTACTTGCTTAGTACAAAGTGAAAGCAGTGAAATGCAAAAGGCTGTTGGTGCACCAACAAATCACCTTGTGGATTGTCTTTATTTAGCAATAGCTAGGGAAACACTCAGTAGATTTCAATATATCTATATAATTCTGATTCTGTAAGTAAGAGCACTTGTTAACCAGTCTAATGCTCTTGTCCAAATCTATAGCAGATTCAACCAGCATTCCTAGCACAAGTCATAATTTAATAAACATGTTGGGTGGTAAGGGTGTATTTCAGGGGTTTTTTTAGGTTACCTCAGTCTATTTAACTGGGTTTTCCTGACTACTTTGCATTGCTGTAGCATACAGCCTGTTAAAGATTCAGTGTGTTTCAAAGTTGGCATAACTAAAACACAATTCTGCATGAACCACCTTCTTTTTTCTTTTTTTTTTTGGTCATGTGAAAAATTTCAGATATTTGCTTCTTATTTTTAACCTTGAGGTTTGATCTTTAATGACAGTTCAGATTTAAATCACTTCCTACTGTATCACATCAGTAGAATGATTGAAGGGGACTGGAATCCATGCTGTTTACTCACTTAGCTGTCAGAAAACTTCCCTTCAAGGGAAGCATTTCAATTAACGTTATACAAACCACAATGGCAGTGGAGACCAGCCTGAAGCTGTGTATATAGATGTCAGTTAAATTCAGATGTCAAACGTGGCTTTTAAGTGCAGACCCACCACTGAAAATCAGTGGTGTTTGAAGCATGCTGGATATTTTGGCGTCACATCAGTAACCCATGATACCTGAAAGTGAAGCAAGAGCTTACAGGTAAAGGGTACACGCACAGGCTCTGTGTGCTTTGAACTGTAAATACGAATAGTCAGATAAACACACGAGAAATGTGTGTTCATTTGTTCATCATCCAGGAAGTCTAATGAGTAAACAATCTTCTATTCCCTTCACCGTATCTTCAATGATGGAAATAGCATTCTGGGGATAAGTATGGGGTAAAGGGACTGAAAAGGACTTCCAGCTCCTCCAGCTGTAACCTCTGAATATCCTGCTTTAGTCTGAAAGCTCATCCTTTGGGCACTCATTTTTAGAGAGCATGTTAATGTTTATGTGTATCTTTTTATTTATTAATTTTGTAATTCACCTCCTGGCTATTCACAGTTTTCAGTGTCATTTGTAGAGTCCTCCCATTTCATCACAACAAATGTTTCTCAGATTTCTTAGAATATTTTTGAGGCACTTTTTAGACAGTTTTGAAAGAAAGGAGGACTATCAGGACTTCCAGAGAATGCTGAATAAATTGTCAAGTTGGAAATAGTATGGTATTGCAGAATCCTCCAAAATTAATTATTTTAATTGTTTGAATAAACTAAAATGACAGTTCCCCATTCAATTCAGTTGGAGAGAACATTATTCAATGTAGAAACAAGTTGCTTTCCTTTCTTGCTTATAGAATGTTGTGGTCCCTCTTCCTGTTAGGAAGCATCACAGTATCACACCACTCAGCTAGCTTAGTGTTACATACATTCTTTGGCAGTATTCTCAATACTTCAGTTTTCCTTTTACTTTGGAAAACAGAAGAAACACTGTCATTCAACAGCACAAATTTACAGACGGAAATACATCATTTCCAATCACAGGTGATTTCCAATTCTTGTATTGTGCCAGTTTTTCCAAATTGGGTATGATGAAAAATGTCTTCACCAAAAGGGCTGTCGAGCTGAACAGGCTGCCCA
The DNA here is from genome assembly GCA_009867235.2 of Psittacus erithacus. Classification (NCBI taxonomy): domain Eukaryota; kingdom Metazoa; phylum Chordata; class Aves; order Psittaciformes; family Psittacidae; genus Psittacus; species Psittacus erithacus. The sequence goes on from WYDI02030369.1 coordinate 26,256, forward strand.
GGGAAGTGGTGGAATCACCATCCCTGGAGTATGTAAAAGACGTGAAGTGGCTCTTGAGGACATGGTTTAGTGGTGGACTTGACAGTGCTGGGTTAACAGTTGGACTCAGTCATCTTCAAGGCCTTTTCTAACCTACATGATTCTATGAGTCTATTCATAGCCAAGAGGCAATTAGATGTTTTACATTTTCCTGATTTGTCCCTTTCCCTTGTCTAAGACAAAAGTAATTTCTTCTCTGAGTGCTTGCTGCAGTTCTAGGATCACAACAGCAATGCACCTTAAATATTTAAAACCCATCACTGCTGAAGCAAAACTATTGCTGAAAGCACAGAGTGAAATCACCCTGACATGCTACCTGGAAAATGTACCTTTGGAAACAAAGGGAACATGTGAAATGTTACTGCAAGCTACTAAGTCAGTTAGGAAAGTCTTTAAAGTGAAGGGTGTTTAGCTACATAACATCTAGAGCTTTGTTTCACTAAATACCTAAATACTTTCTTTTCTCTAATTTATGCAAAGATACAGAAGTCTCCTCAAGCCTCCACAGCAGACCACCTTTGCTAGCAGCCAGTGGTGTCACTGTAAGCAGAGGCCCTGCACGGTGTGTTGGGTGGCAGGAGCTGGAACGCCCTAGAGGTCCTGGGGCATTCCTCCTTACACAGAAGGATGATCAAACCCTGCTTCTGCTGAGCCGTCTGGACAATGAAATGTTAAAGTAATCATAAGTCCTTAAAAAATACAGTGTCATTCTAACCAAATGATGAAACCCTGGCATTCAAATGCAGCAGTCAATCTTCCCCAAAACTGCCTAGAAATTTTCGTTAAACTCAAAAAATAAAAAAGGTGTCCCTTGGAAAAAACTGGAAGGATTAAAGTAGAGGCAATTTTCGTGAAACGGAGCTGAACATAAAACTGATCATTGTTACAGAGTTTTCATTCACAGGGTGAGATACACAGCGCCTGTCAGAAGTGTGGATGTGCTTAAATTCTTGATAGCAAACCCTGGGACAGCAAAGTACAAATCTGGATCTAAAGTAATTTCTTTTAGTTCAGCAAAGGAAGTAAAAAGACGTCTGGAGTACAAATCCAGTGCACTTAAGTAAAGCACTCATGTCTCTCCACTGACACTATATGAAAGTAATAAAAACCCTGGTATCTGCATCTTGAGATTCAGAGATCTGGTCTGCCTTTTGTCTGAGAACAGGAGCCCGGCAGAGTCAGGCTCGTTCTTTACAAATGTATTGGTAGGGTCACCACATCCCGCAACATATGCATGGGGACAGGTTGCTGGAAAGCTTGCCCACAAGCACAAACATAGCTTTTCTGGTCTTTGTAGGTAGGGGTACCTCCACACACACAGGGCAGATGTCTACCTAAACTTTTCAAAGAGGCAGTTAGGTTCCTGATGAATTTTAATACGCACAAAGAAAATGATACTGCAATGTAGCTGCAATACAGTGTATGTAACAGGGGTGTAGCTTCCATTTCTGGTGATGGGGAGACTTCTAAACACAAAATTTAGTTTTGTTAAAATTTTGGTAGTCTTCTTCCCCTGCAGTGCGTATTTGATTCATTTCTAAGGCTTAGCACAGCAGAAATTTAGATAGATAGTAGTTGTAAAACTTTCTTCCAAAGGCCCCCATTTCTGGACAGCATACATTTGATAATTCTAATATAAAGCTACTACTATTTTTTTTGTTTTCTTCCAAAAATCATGTTCTTTGAAGCATGTGTAACTTAAGGGAAGAGGATTTATGCTTACATTAAAAAATATAATATGTTCTTCAGTGCAGACTAGCCTATGAGAACCATTTCTCTATGTAGAGATGGGCATATATATGTTTACACCAATGTTTCTTATCAATGAATGTGGTTGTATCTGTAGAGAAATAGTCTTTTAGAATTATCTCTTATTTCCCACTGATTATGGAAAAAATACTCTGTACTATTTAACTTCCTCATTATACACAGCTGAACATGTTTTTTCATTTCCTCTTCAGAACTCACTTGAAGAAGGTGCTGATAAGGGTTAGATATAGTGTTAATTGGGTTATGTTGTATTTGCAAGAGAGATAAAGAGTCAGGAAGACCTTGCTCTGAAAAAGAGTGGAGGTGACTGCATGCTCCAGACTTCTCACTGCTATGATGATGTCATTTATTCCAAATAGTTACAAGATTTTTCACTTACAGGAAAAGTATTGTTGGCTCCTATTCAAGCTCTTTTGCCCTGCTTTAGTGACAAAGAGTGTCTGTAAATGAGGTTTATCCATATTTAACTGGGTGTCTATCCACTTACAGAATCACAGCCTGGTTTGGGTTCAAAGGGACTTTAAAGCTCACCTAGTTCCAAACCCCCTGCCATGGGCAGGGACACCTTCCACTAGGTGAGGTTTCTCAAAGCCCCATCCAACCTGGCCTTGGGCACTGCCAGAGATGGGGCAGCCACAGCTTCTCTGGGCAACCTGTTCCTGTGTCTCACCAACCTCATAGTAAAGAACTTCTTTCTAATACCTAATCTGAATCTACCTTAAGAACAATCCTTACTGGCACCATGCTGGAATTCAGCTGCCTGCCACTCAATTTTGTCACTAGGCTGTGGTGGCTTTGGGAGAAGCTATTGTGATCTACAGTGGGCCTGAGAGCTGCTGGAAAACATTTAGATTGCTTTAAGCTAAACTGTTCTTTAGAAAGTCTCCAAATTCAAGCACTTGAAACCCTCATTCAAGTCTTTTGTTGAGTGCAGGGTTTACTTCTCCATCAAGGGAAGGCTGAGTTGTTTTTGTTTGCTATGGGTTAATCCTTCCTAGGCAGTTAAATTGGGTGTTCAAGGAGAGAATTGTGTAGCCTATCAGCTGGAAATGGTTGGCATTAAAACAGCCTTTTCTTCTCTTGTAATTACTAGCATCCACTCTGTTTTACAGACTGAGAGATTCCTTCAATAAAAGAAGTATTGGCTCATGTTTTGACTTGCTAGAAATTGCATGATCAAACTAAAACAAACATTTACAAACAAGATATTAGTTTAAGAGATTCTTAAGAGCTTCAGGTAGAAAAATGAAGCAACAGCTTCACAGGCATGACTGATATAACTCACAGGCTTTCTATCTCCAGTGACATCCTAAAAATCAAAAAGCATGGCCACACACATGCAAAATTAATTTTATATGTAGGTAGGGACAACTTACATGTTATATGAAGCTTTACTCCATACAGTTAGTTAGGCTGCAGCTGACTAAAAATGGAGTAGATTATTTATTCCTCTGTTTAAAAAAATGTTTGGGCTTGCAGAGGGTCAGTGTCTTTTTGTGTCTATAACAATTTGTGTAAATGTTTCTAGTCTTCCCCCTATGTGTAACCCACAGATGAAATGAGTTGCTTTAGTTTTGCTTCCCCTTGCCTGCAATTCACTATGCTTTGCTTTAAAATACAGGTATAAGTTGAAAGGGAATGGAGTGTCAAATTCCCCTTTGTCTCTGTTCCTCAGCTAACTGGAGGTGTTCCCCAGCACGTTAACTCTGAAGTAGCAAAGCTTTTTTTTTGGCTGTAGAAAATCTAATATGCCAAGTCTATAAATTATCTAAATCAAGATAAACGGCTTTTGTTGCTCTGCTGCATAAAGAGACTGTTCTCTCGTTTCCCAGTATGCATGGACGGTATACATATATGTGAGAGCACACAAAAGAGATGTGATTTGTCTAGTACTGATGTAAATAGCACTGCTATGTGTTGATCTTGAGTCACTGGGGCATTCTCAGCTTCTGGGCAAATCTCTTATAATGGATTAATCAAGGACACACTTCTTAAATTTTGAGACAAGGGATGCAGTTTCCAGCTAAACCCACTCTGAGATTAGTGTGGAATTTGACAGGTCAGGAGGACTTTAGTGGCCAGATTGCCCTGCCCTGCGGTTTGAGCAGCTGGCTGAGGATCAGATGCTTTTCTAATAGGTTCTGGTTCACAACCTTTATCCAACTCCATCACTTCTTAATGAAAGGCTGAAGGGAACAGAAATATTTTTCTAATACAAGTAATCAATTGAAGTGTGCTTCTTGATTGCTACATCAGCGTAGCCACACCAGTCTGCTTCTTATACTTGCTGTTACTATGACCTTTCCAACATTTTCACATTTATAAATAACATTTAAGAAAAGATTGGTGGTAGTGTTAAAGCAGTAAGCATGGGGTGATAAAACTGCCTGCCTGAAGAGATTAAAAGGATAAACGAATACCAACTGAGGGACTAGCACTAGCAGAGCACCGTGATAAATTTAGGACCAGGTTATTAGGGGGTGTGGAGAGGAAATGATGATAATCAGAAGTTCCTCAAGTGGTTGGCTCTGAAAAATACAAGTCAGGGAGGGAGAAGGAGTCACTAGCAATGAAAGCAATAAAATAAGGTTATTGCTAACAATGATGAGATGTCGGGTGAAACATTGCTTGCAGGAAAATCACAGTTGGATTAAGGAAGATGAGAGAAAATTTGAGGAAAAAGCAGCAGTGGTTTCTGTTGATGCCAGCTCAGATGCTACCAGGACTGCTAAGTGCCATGGCTTTTTGGAGCAGCCTTTCTTCTAGAACATACGAGTTGGCTTTCTGCACATTTCCATTTCTCTCTGTATTTTACTGTAGGAAATGCATGCTTAAGAAATGCAGTGCTCTGCTCAAAGTTTCACTGATAGCACTGGTTTCTGAGTTAGATGGCTGTGAGCCAGGAGAAAGGTGGAGATGAAGTGCATGCATCTTTATTACAAAATTTGTAAGCAGCCAGGTATGGCACAGGGAGTACCAGTAGTGAAGGGGGACCAGTGAGGAGAAGGGAGTTTCCCCCACACCTGGATTTTCTTGAGATATTCAGATTGGTCACTAAATCTCAGTCTCTAGAAAACCACATGTTCTTTAAAAGGTACTTACTAAAACTGATTTATGACCACTTCTTCATCCTTCTGTCTAGAAGATAAACTCTCTGTCCAGAAAGAAACTGTCTTCCGATTAAGTACAGCATCTTGTGGCTCTCTTGATGCACTTGCTTATGTGCTTTGGTTTCCAAAATACTGTGCAGCATGGGGTGATGATTAATAGGATGTTCTGTTCCATTAATGTGATTTTTTTGGAGGGATAGTCCTAGTTGTTATTAAAATCAGTGCCATATTAGAGTGGCCTTCAACCCCCAGAGCAGAAATACTGTTGTCAATTTCTGTTTGGTTGCTGCACATAAGCAAAAGTGTTAGTGATGCTGTTTGACAGGAAAGGAAGCTTATGGTTATGCTAATTAATGATTTCTTTAGATAGTCTGTGTGCCACGGGTTGGAAAGGCAAGGAGAGACCTGTTAGCACAGACCTCTTCCAGTCCATGCTCCGGTGCGTGTCCCCCTGGGAGCAGACACTGTCTGGTTTCCCCATCACATGCCAGCAGTGACCAGGCTTCTGCTCAGACCTTCATGTTTGCCTTGGATCAGCTCACAGGTTTCCAGCCTCTGTGAACTCAGCACGTTCTTCTTCTGTACCTTCCTAAAATTTCCTGGTTTTGGCATGTAATGTGTTATTGAATATTGATCTTAACAGTGAGTAAATGGTTCTAGGAAATAAATCATGTGAAGTATCATATTTAGGCTCTTGGGGTACTTGGTGCACTCCTTTACAAAAGAATAGGGATACTGTTTTACATCTGGAAAATTAGTCACTCTTAGAGCCTTATAAACACCTCCCAGGCTGCAGTTGCTATGGTGATAGATGTGGTATGGAAATGTAGATAGATTGCCTGAGCAATACTAGCCAGTCATCTTCTCAACTTCACATTTACAGACCAAATAACTGTCGTTTGTTGGCTTTTTTTTATTTTCCACTTTTATGAATCGTATTCACCCCGATCCTATAACTGAAACCATGTGGGCTGTATCCATGAGGTCTGAGTGCAAACCTGTGGTCACGGACCCGATGGTCCTTCTTTAGGAACACATTTTGGAGCACGAGCCAGTGGTTGTTAGTTACATGTACTTTTTTTAATTAATTTCTTCCAAAATTTAGGAATAGTTCTGGTTACAGTGTGCACTTGGTGAAGCTGGGTTGTAAGCACCAGTATCACTTCAAACTTTGAGGTCCCTCAGTGCTAATTGTGTTGAGGTGTTCACCCAGCATTTTTGTCAGAGAGAGGTATCTGCTAGGTACTGATGGGTTGCAGGCAGTATAGATCCCTGTGACACTACAGACAAAATAAGAGCGGTTAAACATTCATTTGTACAAGTTACCAAACGACATGCTGCTTACAGTCATAACATTTGGCCAGGTATTTACAAGTTAGTATTTCCTCCACAACAGCTGGCTTTGGGAGTTTATTCTGGACTTCAGCAATTAGCAAGAGATCAGTCTCCTTGATGTTCTTCATGACCCATGTAAGAGACCTAAAAGGGAAATTAATCCTACTTATTATCATATCATAGGTTGCAAAGGGTCACTCTGTGAAGGCACGTCTTTCTCTCAACTGGCTACTCTACTGGTCATCTTTCTGTCTGCTATCTTCTTATGATTTTCAAGAAGACTTTATAACCAAAGTTATTCAGAAGAGATCCTGTATATCCATTGTTACTGAATATATGTATTGTAGTCTAGAGTATATGTCCTGTGTTCCAGGAGTGTGTACTTGTAGTTACATCCTAAACAAACATGCACATAAGTTAGTGTACGTACACTTGATTGTTTGGGGAGTTTTTTTGTCTGTCTGGCAAGAGTGGAGCATTTTTCAGTGACAGCTATAACATAAAGTAATTGATTGCTTTCTGAATAATTCCTGCAGATTTTTATGTTTAAAAGGCTTGAGTTATTTCCTGGAACACTGGAGGGGTGTGAGAGTTTTCACATGAGAAACAGCACTTGGAGCTGGAGCTCAGCAGGGGGGAGGCAGACATGGCACTAAAAGGTACTCTCCACAACAGCCAGACTGCCCTAATGTAGGTCACTGCCTGGGATGGTGCTCTTCCTCGAGGCATATGTGGAAAAAACAAAGAGCAGGAAAACCGGACTGATGCAAATGTAGTCTGAGGAAGTGTGACATTTACAACCACTGTTGTGGAATAGCACCATCCAGGGCCACCCAGCAGCTGTCTAATATAGTGGTATAAGCAGAATACTAAGTGAATAAATAGCTTGCAACGATTGTAGTTAGCGCTACATGAATAAATATCCTATAAAGAATGTAGTTAGCAGTACATAGAAGCAAAAAAATCATTTGGAGCAAGCACCTAGAGCAAAAACTTTGCACTTGTAATATGTTTCTGATGTCTTTGTTGCCAAAAGCTTGTAGACAGCTGGATAATGACTCAATGGAAAGCCTCTTGGAGCAATTCCACAGTCCTGCGAACTCTGAGATTTGGGCGCTTTTTTCCCATAAAAAATGCCATCAGCTATTCAGTTCCATGCTGTTTGGCGCAGCAGCATGGATTAGCAAACGGAAAACTCAAACAGTGCGAGGTTTTTATTTTGTCACCACTTTTGAGAATATAGGGAAGCTCAGAAAATGTGTCAGTGTGTGACACTTTGCTCCAGGAGTTCCACGAAAGTATCGCTTGGTACACAGCTGCGCAGGCTGGGTAGTGCAGCAGTTCATTTGCAAATCTTAGGGTCTGAGCAATAATTTTCACTTCAGTTATTTACCCTTATCTGCCAAGACTGAGAGCTGAATGATCCTTAGTGCGCTGAACCAGGCAGAGGATAGTTATTCTTACAGAACACACTGTGAAACTGTCCAAACACCCCAGGAAGAGACCAATTTTATGTTTTCCTGGAGTTAGCAGCATATTATCCACTTGCATTCAGTATAGGTTAGAGTAAAAGAGCTCAGAAATTTGCAGGACAAAAAACCTCACTGTGTTGCTTCTGTACTTTGGCTAAGAGTGGCTCTGTTTCTGCAGTAGCCTGCTGTACTTTTATTTCCTTAACTGTAAACTGTGTACATCTGCACTCTGGTTTGCTTCTGATCTGAGAATTTTCTCCTTATGTGCTCCACAAAAAGATGCTCACTTGCTCCCTCCCACACTTTCAGAAAATCAACGTTAGCACTTTGTCCTGTTTTTTGGTGTTTTTTTGGTAGCTAAATCTGCTCTCAAATGTTGTGGAGTGATTGTCTTCAAAATGCTCATTTTTCTGCACTGAAAAATTATTACACAAGTTGGCAACAGTCCTAGTCTCTGACTGTAAATCATTATAAAGCTTATTTCTCTATGTACTGGACATACACTACAAAACCTTTGACAGGCTTCATATCCCAGGTTCAATATTTAGGGTTTTGGCTGTGGCAGATGTCAGGAAGGATCCTGCACCTCTCTGTCCTGTTGTTTCCATTTATTTGCTGCTGCTGCCCCGACATTATCCAGAGAGGTGGAAAGGCAAGAAGTTAGTGTTTTCCCATCCATTTTATTGTTGAGTACTGCTATAGGTAAAAAACCTTGTTATTTAGTAATAAGAACGTTTTCTGAGAGCCATGGAAATCTGCAATATAGCTCAGGCTATGTTTCTACTGCGGATTAAAAGTGGGCAAAAGCTAATCCTTCTCCTAAGGCCAGTCACACTTTCGTGGGGCTGATGAAACCAGGGCTCACAAGACACAGGCACTTTCAGAGGCTGTGTGTGAGCCCTGGGCCCAGCTGATGCCCTCACCCAGACTTGGAGAAGTGCAGAATATTGAAAGTGGCATTAAGGAGTTTGATGAGTGCAGGTAGGGAGCTGGTGCAAGTGCTTAAAAGAAGCAGGAGTGGTGCAGATAAAAAGAGTAAATAAGAGGAGAGCACAGAATGTTAGGTAGGCTTAGAGAGCTTTCTCTGAGTGGGTATTTTGGAAGATGCAATATGCCTTTTCTTTTACTTGTCACAGAGTTGTTAATCTCAGGGTCTGCTTTAGCTTGTGTTCCAGTAGGAAGATAGGAATAGCAGCACTGGTTGGTTCTGCAAAGCAGCTAATAACATGTAACACAAAAACCTGCCTCAGTGTTATGCATTTCTGATTGAAGTACATTAGAATAGTACTGATATATTTAAGTGTAATCTAGGTAGAATTTAAAGGAAAGCTTAATTTAAGCTGCTGTTAAATTTTGCTAAACAGAATTACTAAAAATGCATTCAACCTCAGCCATATGTTGTTTTAAAAGTGGTAAGTGATTAAAAGTGGAACAGTAGGTTAATTCTATTTCTTATGGTACTTTAAATAGAGTAAGAGGAATCTCAAGGCTTTTACACTGCAGAAGTTTATCACAAATCAAAACTAAGTGTCTTGATTTTACATAGTTTTCTGCTGTAGGAGTAAATAGGGTATTAGGACTTATGGTCCTTCATAGTGCTGTTTCTTGGTGCTAACTGCGTTGATCTTCCATTAAGAAAGAAGTTCTGCAATGACAGAAATGCAGTTCTTTGTTGGGTCCTTGATACGTATTTGCGCTGTGTAACTGTGGTGGTTTCAGGATGGTTCATGAAACTGCTCTGTCATGAGACTTACACTGGTTCTTCCCTTGTGGGGAATTAATGTGGGAACCTTCAACCATCTGCTCAGCCTGGCTGAAGGCTGACCCTATACATGAGGAGTTTGGGTTGATAAAGATCAATGAGCCTTAGATCAACTTGTAGTATGAGGAAAACAGACACATGGTTAAAAAACAAATTCAATGGAACAATAGGAGTGGACTTTTAAAAATGTAAACCAATCCAAGACCTTTTTTAAACTTTATTATTTATGTTCTGGCTTTAGAACAGCTGCTGTAATCTTATTTTTATTTTTTAATGGCACAGCTGACCTAGTTCCCTTCACTGTCACTCACATCATGTGCAGCTAACTTACTCATGCAGAGTAGTATTTTGTGAAAGCAGTTATCACTTTGGAAAATATCTCAGCTATGAAAGCACTGGAGAGAAATGTATCTCACTCCAGGCATTTTGCCTTAGATTAGATTCCAAATGTTATAAATGTATGTGTTTTGACAGTTTTCAACAATGACTTTATCAGTGGCAAGCATAGATGGGGTTATCTCTGTGTCTACTTACAGAAGCCTGCATGGATAATACCTGGAATACTTCACAGAGTACCTATCTTCAAGTACTGATTAATATTACAGTTATTTATATATTTTAGTTAAATATATGAAAGCCCTCCTGGTGTCATGTATACTAATTAAGATTATGTATATTTATAAGCATTTGCAGACGGGGGCTTTGTTATCCAAGGTGCTGGTGAGTTTTTAAGACTCCTGTTTTATTCCATGTAAAACAAACATAATGAGCACTCTCCTGGGCGCTGTATGTAGGGTCCTTCTTTTCTCCGTGAAGAACAGTTCTTCTGTAAGTAATGTATCTGCAGCTTCTGAGTGTTAGAAAGAACTAGAGTGCCCAGCAATAAGGATTCACTTCAGATGAGATTATCCATACCAGTAATTGAATGTTCCTGATTTTCATTTTAATAAAATAAATTATAGCTCATAACATTTTATGTTTCATTAAGTAATTTCATAAATGAGAGTCATGAATATTATATTTAGACAAATAAAACATTGATGACTGTAAATTATTCATGGGTTCTTTTACTCAGCTTTGAAATATGCTCTATTTTCCATTCTGCTCACTGGCCCTGAGGATTGATTCCTGGTAGAGGCTTCAGCAAGTCAAAAAATGTTCACACCATTAAAATAGAGAAGATTGTGCTAATATTGTAATTTCTGTACAGTGTTTAGCATTTCATTTAAAAGCACATAAACCAGAATATTAATAAAGAATAATATCCCCTTTTTTGTCCATTGACTAATTCAATTTTCCTTTTGAAGCAGTGAATCATAAGGAAAGAAAAATATGTTTCAAGAAAGACAAGTGGTAATTTGTTTACTTTTAACTGGCAATACCTACAGAAGGCCTTTACCCTGAGATGTTAACAAGGAGTGACATATGAGCAAAATGACTCCCCATAAGTTAAAAAGATGTAAAAATTTAACTTCTTGAGGACATGAATTTAGAAGCGAGATCTAATAAAAGCAAAATAAAGAAATGGCAGAGATAATGAAATCTTGGTGTCCACTAAGTTTCAGTGAAGGAAGAGAGGAGTCTATTTTATTATTCATAAACTGATCTGTGACCCAGCCAGGAGCAGTTTCTTTTGCCTGCCCGCTCTGGCTGCTGGGCTGAAAGAATTGAAAGCAGACAATGTTGAATGTCCACGGTGGCTTGATGGTTTGTCTGGGAGGCTCAGGTCACAGCTTACTGCTGCCATGCACTGTGGCAACTTCCAAGCACATCACAAAACCCAGGGTCTGCCTGTGAATCCCGCAAAAGCTGGGGTCTGGCTGCGCTTCCCCTGGGCAGGTATCAGGGAAAGAGGCTGCTCCCTGCCCCAGCATCACCCCCTGCATCCCCTGTGCCAGACACCTTCATCCCTCTCACGAGCCAGGCTGGTCCCAGAGAAATTACCTTTAATGACATCCCTGTGGTGTCCTCACCATGTGATTTGCCTATGCTTAACTCAGGCCTTTAACTGACTTAAGTGCCTTCAAAGACCATTCTCAGAGTGCCCTTAAAAAGTGCAGGGAAACAAGTGTAAGTGAATCAAGCAAGGTTTATACTGTTATTACCTATGTTGTACTGTTAATCTTTGCTCTTTTCTTCCTTTTTCTTACAAGAAGACCCCACCCTGCATCTTGACATGGTGCTTGTGTTTTCCTGCCTTTCTTCCTGTTACTGATTTTCCCTAATGGATGATGAATGTCAAGAAGGCAATGCTCACTCTACATGTTGGCAATGTTGCACTGACATTGATGTGACGCCTAGAGTCACGTATTTACTTGTTGGTACCTGGTGAAATCTCTGGCGAGGGGTAGCTGTGTAGTTCTTCCCTTAATCTCAATGTAAAATTTAGAGCTTAATCCAAGAGAACAACTCACCTTCAGTTTTAAAAGCAAAATCTTTAATTAATGTTTTAATTACTTGGCTTCTTGCATGTATTATAAAACATTAATTCTTATCCCCCAGTGAGGACCTCGAGTATTTTTATATCAGTTTTCCAAGCAGTGAGTATTTCAAAATTTTACCTCTGCCTTGTAACCCAATGAATATTAGGTTTGAGTGGGTTTTGTGTCTAATAGATACACAAGTTGAGGCACCTGATAGCTCTTGGGTAAAAGGTATGCAGATTGTAAGAGTTGTACAAGTTGTGAGCCTAAGAAGTGTCAGGCAGGAGACATACACTGTGTGGGTAGAGAACGGATAATTTTTCTCTCAAATATTGCACCTTTTTGTTGTTAATGATAAAAGCAAATAATGAAATACCTGCAATAACTTTCTGGAGGCATGGTTAGAAATACAAAGCAGAGGGGGTGTTTTTGCCCCCTTTGCTTTGTAAGCATAACTCCATTTGCTTAATTCCATTTTCTAAAACAGCTTTGCTAACACAGATTGATCAGCTGAAACCAGGTGAGGGTGGTAGTCCCCTGGATGTCATCATGAGCAAATACAATGCTCACTTCAGAGCTGTGAAAAAGAGGTTTATACAGAATCCTGTCTACTTTTACAGTCACATCTGTGGCTACTCAGTTGCCTTGTGAACATGCCCTTTCACTTTCCAGATCTGGGTAGGTGTCCTGCATGGGTCTGAATGTCCACAGCTTGGAAGAGGGCTGGCAAAGCAGGGAGATTTGTATTACCTGCTTGCCTTTCCTGCCTGGGGTCAGTATCCCTGCTGGTATCACCCAGAGCATGCAGGAAGAAGGATTTTTAAAAAGGAAGGAGCAGCAGAAAGATTCACCAGTTAAAGCAGTCCCCTCCTGCCAAAGAAATGAAAGAGAGCCACAGTGTGTCCAGGCTTGAGAAGTGGGATGCCCTCAGGCCTACCTGTCCTACATGCTTATCTGATTCCAGCTACATGTTAGTGAGGAAAAAGGTCATTCTGCAGTGGTTAAATTTACAAGAAGCTCTGCAAACCCTAGCACTTTACAGGACATATGGGAGAGAGGTTTCTCTTAATATTTTTTGACCTGTGTATTTACTCACAGTGTCTCAGACCATGTGAACTTCCCTTCCAATTCATATGACTGAGCAGCTTGATCTGTATTAGTTTTTCTCTGAATACCAGTTGTCTCATCACACAACCCTTGTCCACTCCCCGTACTTGTCCAGGTCTTCCCAGACTTAAATTTGAGCATTTTGTTCTTCTCTTTTCTGTTTCTCTGTTTTTCTCCTACTTGCATATTTTGCCCTTCAAGCTCATTTAGTGGATTCTCTTTTTCTTAAGCACTTACACTGCTGAAACACCAGCAGAAAATCTTTTCACCTCCACAGTGAATAGGTTTGAAGGTTGATTTGCAACCACAACACTGCATTGCATTTGTTGTGCATATGTAGTTAGATGTGGGCTAGTTTTAAGTTAGCAAAAGGAAAAAGAAAAAAAAAAAGCAAGTATAAGAAAGAAAAAGAAAAAAAATTTTGTTTGTCTTTCTGTGAAATACCAGTTTTGTTATTGATGTAAATTAGAGTGTAAACAGCATGTTCTTGTGACTGTTGGGGACTGAGCACCTCAGTAGAAACTGTGAAAGCAGTTCATGGTGGCTCCCTGTTTTCTAATTATTCATCTCATGCAAGGAATGACTCAACTAAGATGAATTATTCCCTGAAATTAGTGACTGCTGTAGACAAGTATATCCGATGCTCCTGACTCTATATGTGCTGGCAGCATTGTTTTATTTGCTGCTTTTTTCCATGGGAGAGTTCAGTTCACAGGCTGATGGTTTTCCAGAAGCAGCAGAAGTGACATCCCTGCTTGAACACAGGCAGAGGCATCTCCCAGCAGCAGCTCTTGTCTTTTAACTGCTGACAGAGCATCATATCAGTGCATAAGCTGAGGAAGAGGGTTTCTTCTTTCTCTGAGCATTCCCATTTGGAACTTCACAGGCTGTTACTGGCGGCCAAACTACCTGCTCCTCACACTGAGATTTCCCAGGTGTCTTGATGCTTCCTTCTGGCACCTCTGAATGCTTGGTGAAATGCTGAATCTGTAAGGTGATCTATCAGGAAAGGGTCTTCAATGCCAAAGAGATGTTACATTGTCAGGAATCCAAACAAATTTTACCACAAAACAACCTCCATTTAAATGAAGAATTAAAAAGAAATGCTTATTTTTTACTTAATATTAAGTGTCTATGTGATTGTTTGCAAAAAACCCAACACAATTGTTGCTATCATATTGTTTTAAGCGCTAGTAGGTCTGACAGGTGATAGTGAATTAGTTAACAAGGACATATAAGAATTAACTTATTTTCCAGCTGCTTGAGACCTTCCCTGTATAAGGAATTAACCCTGGATTAGCTGAGTGATGTAGCTGTAACTATGTAGTAGAAAGTTACTCACGTTTCTAAAATATCTGCATGCTTTGGCTTTGTTCCTTTGCTTTTAGTTAGGCCAAAAGTCCAAACAATTAAAAAGACCTGACAGACAAAATGAAGAGGCAGAAAAAGAGGGGGTGTCACCTGCTCTAAGTTTTATACTCTCAATTACATGTTCTGTTGATTGGTTTCTCCTATGATGCCTCTGCAATCTCAGTTTTGATGCCTGAAATACAACAGTCCCAACCCTCTATGAGCAGAGTTGTTCTTGCTGTTATTTTCCCACATCTCTATACTCAACCCATTATTGAATCAGACATTTGGAGAGAATATAGGTAATAGTCCCTAAACTCAGTGCCTTTTTTTTTTTTCTTTTTTTTTTTTTTTTTGGGGGGGGAGGGT
>WYDI02030369.1:41092-70199 GCA_009867235.2 Psittacus erithacus
CATTATTGAATCAACCATTGGGAGAGAATATAGTTAATAGTCCCTAACCTCAGTGCCTTTTTTTTTTTTCTTTTTTTTTTTTTTTGGGGGGGGGAGGGTTTTGGGTTTTTTGGGGTTTTTTTTTGTAGTTGTCTAAAGTCTGTTTGCAGTGGAATGGAAGTCGTCAGGAACAAAGTCCTGGGGAAATGCCGCTGACAATAGGTTAAAACTCACAGCTAAATGCATTTTTTTTTAATTTTTTTTTTCAAAAAAAAAAAAGCATAGCACAGAAAATAGTTTGGAAAATCTTCCATTTATTGCAGTCAAAGCTCCCTTTCTTTGCCCACTCTTTCATTTGTTCTGCCACAAATCATTATTTTTAGCATTTTAAAACATGTCTATGTTCTGTCCTTACCTTGGCCCTTGATGATCATGGACACAGCAAGCATGTTATCATTACATTTTATGCCACTGCAGAAACAGCCGCTCTTGCAGGCCTGTCCCTAGTTGTAATGGAAGTGCCAGTGCGGCAGAGGGCATGATTAGAGATCATGGAATCATAGGATCACAGAATGGTTTGGGCTGGAAGGGACCCTAAAGCTCATCCAATTCCAGCCCCTGCCATGGGCAGGGTCACCTTCCACTTGACCAGGTTGCTCAGAGTTCCGTCCAACCTCGCTTTGAACGCTGCCAGGGATGGGGCAGCCACAGCTTCTTTGGGTAACCACCCTCACAGTAAAGAATGAGGAGGACATTGTGGCCACGAGAAATAATGTCTTGGCATAGGCACTGTCTTCAGCATGTGCTCACCACCATGGCTAAGGATAAAACAGGAGTTTTAATATACGAAACTACTCCAAAGCTCTTCAGGTTAATTATAAGCAATGAAAAAGAAAGAAGTAAGAGGGAAGTTGTGTGAGTTATCAAGGATCTACTGGGGTCTACAGAGCCAGGGACTGAGTGATAAAGTAATGCTCATAACCCACAGGAAAGCGATTGCTCTCTGAGAAGGCAGCTGAGATCAAGGGAACTTCTGAGGTATCACCAGGCGTCAGCTGGGGGTAGCCGAGTTCCTGGCTGAAGTTCAGCCAGTTTCCAGCCTTTCTGTATTCTCAGTCTTGCAGTTCACTATTTGTGTGTAGCATAGCTAGATGCATACTTGGGAAAGAAAGATACGAAAAACTGTCCTCAGCTTTGGTGATCTGTCAAAGAATTGTGTTTCCAACAGACTTGAAAATCAAAATACCTGATATTTTCACCTCCACACTTTTTGCTTTAGAAATCAATCAGCTGTTTCTAAGACCTTAAACAGTCTTTTCTTTGCATTCAGTAGTTTGCTTCTGCTTCTTACAGGTGGTGTAGTAGGGAACACCTTGGTCTGTGTATTGATTGTGTTGCCTTTGCCCCTCAAAGGTGTGTTACAGATTAACTTACTGTCTTGAGCAGGCTATAGTTTTGATCCTGATCCTATGCTTCTAGTAGTTTTTATATACAGTTCAAACAAGAGAATCATAGAACAGTTAGGGTTGGAAAGGACATTAAGATCATCTAGTTCCAACCCCTCTGCCATGGGCAGGGACACCTCACACTAAATCATGTCACCCAAGGCTCTGTCCACCCTGGCCTTGAACACCGCCAGGGATGGAGCATTCACAGCTTCCTTGGACAACCCATTCCAGTGCCTCACCACCCTTACAGTAAAGAACTTCTTCCTTATATCCAGGCTAAACTTCCCCTGTTTAAGTTCTAACCCGTTACCCCTTGTCCTATCACTACAGTCCCTAATGAAGAGTCCCTCCTCAGCATCCCGATAGCCTAAATGCAGTCTCCATTCCTCTGGTCCAGGGTTAGAAGTTAGATATTTGTTCATCTCATTATTCATCACGATCATTCATGAAGAGATTGCAGCTGCTCTAGGATCAATAGGTTGTTATTCATGCAATATTAAGCTTTGACATTCCACAGAACAGCTACAGGAATGTGCTGTAATAGACAATGAGTTAGGTAGAGGCTGGAGAGCAATGGGATAACTGATTTTACGGGAAATTGTCAGATTACTAACACCTTGAGCAAGCAGTGGAATTGATTATCACTCTGTTGCCACCAGTTATGAATAAAAATCTTCATTTTAATGTTGTTATGAACTCTATTTGGTAAAACTATTTTTGAACATTTTTTTTTAGTTCTACAATACATATTGTAACACTGAGGCAAATAAAAATTCATAATCTTTAGGTTTTTATACCTTTATGGCTTTTGTCAGACATCTGTATATTCACATTGTTCATAATCAACCGTTATAAGCTTCTTGCTAAAAGAGGAACTTTGAATATCAGGATGCATCTATAATCATGCTGCTGTTACCCATCCATACAAAAACAAGCATCATTGCTGAGCATGTGTTAGGAGTTGCATGTAATCATCTCCTATTTAATGAGACACATTAAGTTTCTGCTTTTTTTAATGTATAATGATATATGCAGGGTGTCTGACTTGTTTTCTTTCGCCACTTCTGACCAGTTAACAAGGTAATGCCGTTCCAAAAATACCTTTTAGTGGCTGTCATTTTATTTCCCATTAATTGTTTAGTTAAAACAGAAGACAGGACGGATTTTCTTTTTTCTTTGGTACTCATTCACTGTACAGCTTTTGAATGTTTGGGTGTGAATCTGTACTTTAAGATTCTTCTGCTAATGAATACCTGAAGTAGAAATTATGTAAATGCTGTGGAAATTAAATAGTAACAGGAAAATATTTTTTGATATCTGGATGAACTGAAATACATTAAGTGAAAAGAGACTTTTTTTAAGTGAAAATTATTGTTTACATGATATATATGTGTGTGGATATATAGGCACTCTATATATATACACAGAAAAAAATATTTCCTGCACATACGTTGCAAAACAGACACTGGCAAGAAATTTAGGATTTTTGTTCATATTCATTAATTTCAGAACAGACAACTTTGGGCATCCCATCACATGACTTTTTATGTTTAAGTGAAACAGTGCTGTAGACATCCATTTCTGTGAAAGAATGAAAATGCAGAGTAAGAAACAATACACAGTATTTAAGAGCCTGACAGCATGTCAGGTTTTGGCTGTCTTTCAGATTTGACATCCACCATTTTCTCCTTCTCATTGGAAGAGGAGAGAAGGAAGGTGAACAGAGGATAGAGCCCTTTGTCTTCATATGTGAAAGCTGCATTGGAAGGAAATGGGGAAAAGACCTGTTGAATCTTACAGTTGTGCTTCTGCAGCAGAAAGACAAATCTGAGCAAGAAGATGCACAGCAAAAGAAGCAAAGAATTGCTGGTTTTCTCCTAAAATACTATTAGCTGTATAACAAGAGTTAAGTGGCAAACATCTCAAAGTGTTCTCTGTTCCCTTTGTTTCCCAGGCTTCAGTGATGAACTGCAGCTTAGTTGAGTCATGAAACTAAGAGAAAACCTAACTAATACATTTTCTCAGAGAAGTGATTACATTCATTACAGCATGGTCTTGCACTAGTTTTTTCAGACTGAGGTTCCTCTGGGCTTGCTTTTCATGTTCTTCTTCTGAACACCCAGCATTAAACAGCAAAAGGATGGCAAAGAGACATTAGCAAGAAGTTCTTATAATAGAATCATAGAATGGTTTGGGTTGAAAGGGACCTTAAAGTCCATCTATATCCACCCCCCTGCCACAGGCAGGGCCATCTTCCACTAGGCCAGATTGCTCAAAGCCTCATCCAGCGTGGCCTTGACCTACCTTAATTGACTTTTATTCATTCCAGCCCTTGTCTTTCATAATAGTAGATTCTTTAGGCACTGTAATACATGCACTGTCAGGTCATAAAAAAAGACTGCAAGCAGCAAAACAAGCTCACAACTGCAAAGAAAAAAGAAATAAAAAAGGGTACACTAAAGTAGGCCACTTCTTATAACTTGAGTGTTCTTACAACTTTTTTCTAGCTTCTCAGCTTGTAAACGACACCCATTTAAAGCTTTCGTTAAGTTCACACATCCTTTGGAAGGAACATGTAGAACTGAAAAAGCCTAAAGTATACCTTGCAAAATACCTCTGAATTTTCATCTGTTTATCTCTTTTGTATTTGTGGGTAGCTGTGGACATGTCATGCTGTCAGAGTCAGGGAGGTCTGCAAATACTATGTAACAACACCATATATGAAAATATACCATCCCATATATGAAATATATATGAAAATACATATATGAAAATGTCCCATCTGACATTGCCCAATAATAGCTAATTAATGCTAATATACCAGTCATGCAGTGGCAAAAACTGGAATCAGTTTTCTTTATCCAACATTTCAGTGTATTGCAGAGGAGCAGAACTTTCATTAATAGTAAATGGTAATAAAAAAATCATTCTCCTTGGTTCTTTTTCTGTACTTGGCCATTTCAGTAACTATTTTGCTTCTTTTGTTGATAGTTTATTTTACTTGAGGCATTGGGATTTCAGAAGGTTTTCTACAGTAATGTCTCTAAGTGTTCGGATAAAACTGTGTCAAAAAATTCCACTGTCATTCAGAAAGGTTTGGTCTATATCTGAGAGCATTCTGTATTCCTCCTGCATTATTCATCTAGAGACAGAACCCTGGATTGATGGGCAACTGGATGAGAATTTCTTTCCCAGCCCATCGTGGTTTGTTTCAACACCTATGTTGTTAAATCCTTCCTTTCAGTCTCTTAATTTAGTGCTGTCCCATCTTTCCCTTGGCGCTGACCTTTCCTAGCTGAGAAGCTGGTGCTGTCTGCAAGCTGATGAATTATGGCTATTCTGAGTGGAAGTGACTGGGAAAGACAGGCAGGTTTATTCATGTTCTTCTCTGAAGTGTCCCATAATAGTTCTGTAAGAAAATATTCCCTACAACACATGCAGTTTCTCTTAAGTCATTCCTTGGGGCTTGTGCCTTTCTTATTGCTACTGGATTTCTTTAATCACAGATGCTGTACAGGAGATAAAATATATCTTTGTGTGTTGATACATCAAGGAGTTATAGTTGCTGTTTAAGCTGAAGCCTTAGAGCAGATTTTTACTGAGAATTTAAGTCTTAAGGGAAGCTAGGTGCTGAGGATTAGGTGGGGACGAGATTGTGCTTTTGGAGAAAGAGTATCTCTTTTCACTGGTACAGTGAATTGTACCAGTGAAATTCACTGTACCGATGTATTCTGATTTCCTTTAAAGCCAAGAATGTACTCAAGCCAAAATAATACACATTTCTGTGAAAGTTCAGAATGGGACTGAGGCAGAAAAATAGCTTCACCATCCTTTATATGTCTATGGGGATGAAGGAGGGTATTCTACTCAACCGTATCCTATAATTGTGATGGCTGTCAGTGGGCTACAGCCCATTCTAAACCAAGAGTAACAAATTTGACTTAACACTATAATTTCTAAAATTCATTTTGCTTCTTTTGTTCAGGTGAGGCAACACTTTTTTAGCAGTTCTTCTCTTGAACTTTCGTTGAAGTATCCTACTTTTGGCACATAAATACCATAAAGACAATTTTAAAAATTAGTAACCTTCTCCAGGCTGCTTCCTCAAACCTTCTGTAGAATTTAAACGACCTTGATTCACTCACTCCTAATGTGAGGGTCATGATTCAGATCTGTGTAACAGGCTTTGTTTCAAAAACATTAGCTGGCTTTTGTAATTGTATTGTACAACCTTAAATAACATTTATCAGAAATGCTTATATCAAGGAAATTTTGTTCTATTTCAGCCATGTCCCACTGAGTTGATGACTGCGTTCTGCCTTCTATACAAAATACGATTGCCTTTAATAAATTGTAGTTTAATATGACCATAGCTGCTACTGTAAGCAGTGCAACCTTTCTGTTATGAAACAAGAAAGTTTTTGTATTCCAAGCTGGTTTATGTTCTGTTTCAATCTGGACAGAAAACGAAACCAAGTTCAGGCTGCAGTCAATACAGATCTGAAACACACAGAAATATTTCAAAGCTATTTTTGTTCTTTATCTATGTATACAATGTGGCTTTTATTCATTATTTTAGGTGCTCGTGAATGTACATAAATAAAAGAATTGCCTCATTATTAATATTTCTAGCCATACCCCTGCTAATTAGAATCCTAGTTAAGTGCTAATATTTGCAGTAGCCCAAATTTACATTTACTTTTGCCTAAATTTAGTCAAAAGTTGTGTTTTGTTTGTTTGCAAGCAGTGATATTCACATTTTCAGGTCTTTTAAAAAGTAAAAGTTTGCAGACAGCAATTGGAGCTGAAAGCTTTGCTTTTACATGCTGACATCCTTATTGCACTCTCAGTGATTCTTTAGCCAGTGAGAATCATCCCTGTTTTTTACCTCCATGATATCAAGTACTATTTTTATTTTTTTGAAGCCCACGTGTTAGGAATCTTCCAGAGAACAGAAATGACAGCAGCTATGAAGAGCCAATAAGGGTTTTGCCTGACTGTTCTAGTCTACTTAGGAAGTTTTCTGTCAGAAGGCTGTGGAAAGTATGTGAATGGACTTCTGAGCATTTGCTACTTTCATGGGGCGTCTGTAGGATTGGCAGGTTCAGCTATTACTGCTCTTTATTTTGAAGCCTTTTTAGTAAAGTCACTGCTCAGGTTTGTAGTGGCACCTAAAGCCTCATATTCCTTGGTATCTTGCTTGATCAGTTTGCACATAGAAAATTCTGCCAACTTTGCTTGTTCTTGGTTTTATGTTTAAAAAATATGTTTATATTAGTGGCTTTTAGGCTCAGATCAGCTAAATTTCTCCTGAATAGAGAGGGGATATAATATCAATTTCTCCTTAATCCATAAAATACCTAACCATGTATTGCTGAGTTTTATGCTGTTTGAAGAGGAACTCTTGAACAAGATAGTTTCAAAATAAAGTCTTTCGTTAGCTTAAGGGTTGGGAAAATCTGGTGCTATGGATGAGAAATCTTGATTAATTTTTTTATTCTTTCATACCACTATTTGCCAAACAGGTATAGTTTAAGAAGGTCTTCTAACTCACCTACTTCAATGTGCAGCAAGTCAGAGGAATACCAGTTTAGGTACTTTCCAGTTCTCGTGTGCAGCCTCCAGATCTTAGAGGTCTTGCTGCATGAATGTGTCCCTGATACGGCCTCTTGCCCTTCTACACCACTGCAGCTGTTTTCTGGGATCTCACCATTTCACACCTCGATGAATCCAGCATCCTCCCCTCCTGCACTGAGAAAAAAAGTGCTAGCCCTGCAGTCTCCACTCAGAACTGGCGCAGAGTTAACTTCCCAGCTTCATTATTTGAACTGTATTTCTCTCCTTTTCTGAGTGCCTTCTCCTCATTAAACAGACTGCTTCTTTTCAGTTTTAAGGCCCTTTATCATGAGTCATTTTCAACCTTTCTATCTACTATTAAAATGTCACTTCCTTCTTTTGATTCCTGTGTTGCTAGCCTCTAACCCCCAAAATGCCTTTGTACTGACTCAGTGCTGCTTTTCTCACTCTGCAGAAGTTTCCCATAAAACTCCACAGAGCTAGCACTGTCCTTTCTCCAGTGTGTCCTTAAAAATCCTTTGTCACCATTCGTACAAAAATGGCTCGATAACCAGCTACTCATATTCTGCTGCCATTGCTCAGATGTTTTATTAGTTTGGGTTTGTTTGGGTTGGTTTTTTTTGCCCTGTATCAATTGCTATTTGGACCGAAATGTGTTCACATCAGACTCCACTTGGTCTGTACTTCCAAAGCACTGAGATCCTGTTCCATGAGCGGGACTTTGAAATGCAAATAGTAAACAGTATCAAGTGGTTTCTCCAGTGCTTGATTAGACTGGCTGTTCCTCCCCTGGCAGTCTGAGTTTGTCTTGCAGTTGTGTTTTCTCCTTGGCATCAAGGAGAAGCTGAGGCTAGTTCAGCCTGCAGCTGCCTTTGTGCTGCCTGGTGTGATGAGTGAGCCCCACTGTGCCCATCTCCAAGGGAATCCTCCTTATTTGCTGCTGGCTACATTCAGGAGGCCGACTGCTGGCTATGTCAGTTCTGTGAGCTGCAATTAGAATGATACTCTCCTTTCCTATATTTCAGAATAAAACACAAATCAAAGAGGCTTGAAAGTCCAGGAGTAGAAGGTAGGAAACTTTTGTGGAAGCCCTTGTCCTTGGCGCTGCTGGTTTTGATGACCGTGGTAAAGCTGAGGTCTTACACTGGCCCTCATGGTGTGCAGTGGAAATTTACTTTTTGTTCAGCTTCCACAGTTAAATATTGATTGACTAACTGAACAGAGGTATAGTTTAAAATAATAGGGGTTTATGTAGTTTTAAACAATATCTATTTAAATTTTAAACAATGGCTAGCAGTGTTGTCACACTAGTTTTTACTTCTCACATCTGGTCTGCAGCATAGGCATCTTGTCCACAGCTGCATAATTATTCCTTCTTTCTGAGACCTGATGTAGAAAAACTCCATGATTTGTGGGGATTGTTTTAAGTAAAGGACTGTGGCTACAAATGGATATGTGCACTTCATTAAAGCTAGCAAAAGTGAACGGGCTAAATTGTGGAAGACCAGCAATTGGAAGTTACACTGATAACTCATTCAAATATCTTAGTTTACTCAATGACTTGTGGAACACAAAAGTTTGCTGTACTTGAGTTTTAAACTATAGCCATTTGGTTATTACAGTATTATTGATTAGGATGGAGGTCTAGCTTCATCATGTCAGACTTCAGCCTCTGATTGACAAAAAGACACTACTTGGTAGGGAATTCATGTTAGCTGTCATCTAAATTGCTTTCCAACAATCCTTACATCTCCATGTTGACAGCACAAGTAGCCTGAGCTCCTTCACTCAGGCATTCCTAAGTCTGTGATGTGAATAGTGGCTTTTTTCTTTATTTAATTTCTGTTTTTAAATGAAAGCAGATGCTTGGCAGCACCGTGTGACTCCATGAGCTAAAGCTCCACTATTATGGTATAAAACAATGTTGAGTTTTAGCAGCACTGGTCGGGACTCTGAAACTAACACTCCAGTGACAGTACTTTCAGATTCTGAGAGTTTGAACCTGCAACCCGTGTGTTGTGGTATTTATTAATGCTGCAGCAACTAGGAGAATTAAAACATCTCCAAATAAGTCTCACATCAAGAAAAAGCTTGATGGGAAGCTGGCAAAACTGTCCAAGTAAAAATTCTTCTCAGCAAGGTGCAATTTAGTACATCCTTCACTTCTCTAGGACCCAGGAAGCTATGTCAGATTGAAGCTGACAGCCAAAACCCACTCCTGGAGTTTTAGAAATTGGCAGCTGGTATATAGTTTATTTTTCAAATATTGTTTTGACAGGAGAAAACCACCTTTTATATAAGACTACAGATTAAATCTGGGTGCTGACCTTGGAAGAGAAATCCTGAACGTAAGTTCTTGTTCGCAAATCATGTCTGGTTTTGCAAATTATTCATTCACTTCATAATACAAAATATCCTGAACTAGGAAGTGAATGAAAACTTCAAACTCCAAAAGTCATTCTTGCAGGGAAAATGGTTCATATCAGCCAGATGCAAATTTGGATTCCTTCAGGTTGGATACAGATAGGCAGGTAGCCTAGGGGCATGCTCTCACCATTGAGTTTCTCTTATAAAATGCCATTGTACTGCCTTTTCCTCCAGCACTGGATTTGCATAAAGTCATCTGTGAATGACTTGTTTTAAAGTCAGTGTTGTTAGCACGTTTTCTGAGAGTTCTGGGTTGAGTCTTAAGTACACAGATCTAGATTTGTCCTAGTTGCATGCAGAAACAGCATCCTAGGTCTCTTGCTTTACTGGAGAAAATATAGGTCCTTACAGCTTTTCAGACAGCTGAGATGGTGTCCAAGACAAGGCTTTAAACATCACTCTCAACTTAGAAATATTTGGTTGCCACCTGAGCCCTGGGGAAGGTTCCCATTTCAGAAGTCCCCTTCTGTGTAATTGTTTCCTCCAAGGAACCAGTCCTGCCATTCAGCATAGTCATTGTCAAGTGCTGAATTTTCACTCATGAGTACTCTCCAGCTTGGTGGAACTATTAGCTTGCTTTAAAGTTACATATATTAAAGTGACTTTTGGGCTGAGTGCTTATCCCAGGCAGGATTGCATCCAAATATACTGGATGAATGCCAACCCTGTCCAAAGCTGTTGCACTACCCAGACGTGGAGCAGGATAGCTGCAATACTTTTAGGCAGAATACAGTGTTCAGGTGTGGCTCTTCCTTGTATGCCAGAAAAAAAACCCATTAGCAGACTATTACTATGCTTTTTGTAGCCAAGAAAAAGGAACAATGTCGGTTTGTCCAGTCTATCAGTCTGCATCCAGGAGTAGCCAATTTTGTTGACATAATCCATTTTTTTTTTTACTTAGTGAAGTAAATACCTAGGGTTTTTTGACTTGGTAGATAAATTCCTACTGCTTCATCTGCTGTGCACTGTCAGAAACACTACTGTACATGCCAAAGAATGAGAGAGGAAAGCCAGGTTTCTTTTATTCAGAGGAGGGATATGATTTAAAGGAATCTTGTTTCAGTATGCTAATGGATATTGTTTGGGAAAACACACAAATAGTATTTACAGAGCCTAGTACAGAAGAGCATGGAATGACAAACAGCTTTTGTTTATGGCAAAAAAAAGTGAGGATTGGCTAAGAAGTAGTGCTTATGATAATTGAGGTTTACAAGGAAGTAAAACTTAGTGGGGAACACAGAGGGTAGCACTTGCAGCGAAGCAGGTAATAAGGAGAGCTGTGTAGGCATTTCCTGATTAGCATCTGCTGTTTCAACAGTGGAGGAACATGACTCGCATGCAAATGCTTGTGCTAGGCTTTAACAGGCATTCCCTCTAGCTTGCCACCCTGCCTTCTGGTTTTATTTTGAGTCTCCTTGAGCCCTGCTGTAATTTGAAATCAGTGGAGCAGAAAGGAGAGTAACACAAACAACAGATGTCTTAAAAGTCTTGGAACAGAGAGAGAAAAAGCCCTCTGACAAAGGAGAAGGTGCAATCAAGGTATTTCCTGACATTAGTTTCTGGTGCCTCTCGTACAGACGGTATTTGCATTTCTGCATATGTACATATATACAGTTGTGCACATAGGTCGTAAAGAAGTGGTAGTGCAAAGATTGCACACATCAGAGAATATTTTTTGCATCCTGTAAATGTGTGACCTATAGACACTCATTTGTGCGTATAGTGCCACAAGTGTACACAAACAAAGCAACCTATTGTAGAGACACAAACTATTTCCCAGCTGCTGCAGTTACTTCTTTCAGTCTGTTGCTGGATAAAATACATTAGTTCTTTTTATTTGAGGTTATATTATGCTCCATAGTTGAGAAAGCTAATAGTATGCCCAGTGTCTATCAAGAAAGCTTTGCTTACAGGTAGAAACTCGAGCCATGGCAATACAAATACTGTGTACCAGATAACATTAAGAGAGCTTGGTTGTGCACCATGATATTTGGTGCAGATTCGGAAAACTACTTCATCTGTGCTTTCTGGTGAACTGTGTCTTTAAGGACTTGCTTTCATTTCCAGAAAGGAAATATGTGACAGAAACAGCTGAGATTCTTACAATTCTTACAATATATAGGCAGCTGGAGATGGCATAGAGACCCTGAAAAGACATTGCGTGCTGTGTGTTAACTCAGTACTGCATGGGGCCAGGAGCAAAAAGAAATGGGGGAAAAAAATATACTGTGAATGGAGAAGTGAAAATATATGACATTTTCAGATTTTTACTTCTTGGGAAAGATAACAGAAAGAAATACAAAAAAAGAGGATTCAGAGTTTGTGCTCTGAAGGCTTACTAAGCTACCTTCCATTTTTCCACATGTACCTCCCTCTTTTATGTCTTGTATCGTCCACAAGTTTCAGCAGCTGTGTCCAAAGACAGAAAACCACATTCACATAGAATCCTATTTTCTCATGATCTTTTAAATGCTATTTTATTTTCTTATTAACTTGCTGGTTTTTTTCAAAGGATTTTGGTAAACTCTGTCTCAGTATATGTTCATACTGTTTATTTTGTTAGTTATTTGTGCAATTAAAAATATATTTGAATTATTATATAGCTACTGGGCTACAGAAGTTTGTTCTTAGGTTAATCTTGGTAAAGGTTATTGTTCTATTACTAAAGGTGACGTCTGTGACATTCCAGTTTTGGGATGAATGCTGAGGGTGTTGGTAGCAGTATTTTTCTTTGTACAGAAATTTGTACATCAAAATGGTGTTCTCCTGTGGTGTTTCAGGCCATGAGGACTCTAGGAAATTATATGTATTTTAATATGTCGGTAGCAGCATTTTTTTAAGTATCAAATATTAGTTGTTATAAGCCATAAAGGGAGTTTGTTGCATTTAGTATAAAAAAATGGAACAACTGTTTTCTCAATAATGCTATTTTAGCATAGACTTGCTTAATCTTTACAAGTATATCCTACCAGTAAATAAGCACAGTAATAATTATGCCTGTATTTTAAACAGTGTTTTTATGCCTATGTTGCTTCTTTTCTACTTTGAAAATATACCGTCCCTGTTGCACAGATGGGAAAACAGAGGCATCCATGGGAAGTGAAATAACTTCACCTGAAGGTCTTCTAGAGGAAGGCAGATATCCTAATCTCAAAGCAGACCCTTATAATGCCATATATTAAACTTATGAAGAAGTATTTTTAGTTAATAAGACAGAAGTCGTGCATTAGAGGTAACATTTAACATTTACTTTTCCTCCCACAGGAACTTTTTACACCAGAGTGCAAATTCAAGGAGTCTGTTTTTGAAAATTATTATGTAATCTACTCATCCATGCTCTACAGACAACAGGAGTCCGGGAGGGCCTGGTTCTTGGGGCTGAACAAAGAAGGGCAGGTCATGAAAGGAAACAGAGTGAAGAAAACAAAACCAGCAGCTCATTTTCTACCGAAGCCATTGGAAGGTGAGGCTCAGTCCATCGCTGGCAGATCCTCCAGTAAATCTCACAAGAAGAAGAAGGAATGGTTTCTAAAATACCCTTTGTGAATGTGTGGGCCCTGCACAGGGACCATTCCAAATGACAGTCCCCAGAATTCATGGAGCGATTTTATGCTTCAGCATAGTGATGCTAGAAAGGGCATATGTAAAAACATTTTTTTCTAGAGATTAAGAGATAATTTTTCAAGAAAAGAAATCTTCTGTGGAAGTGCATTATTCTCTTGGTAGAGACAAAAGCTGTTGCGATTCTTGAAGTGAGAAAATAGTCCTTTCATTAGGCAGAATGAAATAATGGATGTTGTAGAATAATTGGGAGTTATAAAGGGAATGGATGAAATGTCAGCATTTCAAAGTAAAAATTTTCTAATGCAAAACAGAAAGGTCTCTTCATAAAATAAATCATTCTGTATTGCTTAGCCAGTTGATGTAATGCACATAACTTGTGTTAGTTGGCATTTAAACCAAGACAGAAGCGAATAAAAGTCATACTAACCTTACACACTAAAATGATGTCACACGTTCTCTGAAAAATATGTTCATTTATATCTTAGTACTTTTGGGTTATCCTATGTATTCTGCAGGCCTTTATAAACATATGCTGTTTTTTGCTTCTTATCCTGATGGCACTCCAAATTTCATTGATATTACCGCTACACATAGCCTCAGAAAATTATCTCATTACTCATCATCTGAAAACATGTACCCGGGTAATGTTTTAGTTAGCAGTCCTATTTCTTTTAACATTTTAACTTAATTTTTTTGATTAAGGGATCAGTTTGTTAAATATTTTAGTTTCACCATAAGGAATGAATCTGAATAATTCTGTGTTTTAACTTCCTATTTGGACTCATGTTGATGCAGTCATGCTTTCCTCGTCTTGAGCTCTCAACAATATTGACACTTTATATCTCCATCCCTTTATATTAAATTATAAGAATGGTATGGAGGGAAAGCCAGAGCATTTTTAAAAGCAAAATCGATTCA
Source organism: Psittacus erithacus (assembly GCA_009867235.2). Taxonomy (NCBI): domain Eukaryota; kingdom Metazoa; phylum Chordata; class Aves; order Psittaciformes; family Psittacidae; genus Psittacus; species Psittacus erithacus. Next base: position 55,006 of record WYDI02030369.1, read on the forward strand.
TATAGATTAGGAAAGAAATTACTTTTTTTCATTTATGTTTGGATGGTCATACTTTATCAAAATAGCTTAGACAAGACTTAGAAATAACTTGCTTTATATTGCCCATGAGAGTCATCAAGTATGACAGCTGTGCTGTATAATTCCTTACTTTATAGTTCCAGCTCATGTTATTTGACTTCATATTTTCATTGGTTACAATGTTATTTCATCAAGCTCTTTAATTAAATCAGCAAAGTGTCCTAAACACAGTGATAGGTACACTCTGAAAACACAGAACATAACCAGCGTTATGTACTCTAGAGAAGACATTTAATTTCAGACTTTCAGAAGCCATGGAAGGAGTTAGATTATGTCATTGGAAATATTAGAACAAGTGTTTGATTAGTTAATGATGCTATGGGACCCTTCATATTTATTATGAAACTTCACACCACTGAAGATCAAGGTCAGAACTTTGATGCTCCAGCCTCTTACTCTAATTAGCCAAGAGATGAAGGGATTGTGCTCTCTATGGCAGCGCACAGCCAGTCCCAAAATCACACTGTGATGATTAATTCCTTTGACTGCTTTGACATCTCTTTTAATGTCGCTCTGGTACAAATAAGTGCTACTGAAGTTAGTTATACTTGGAAATATTACCTGATACAGTGACATGGAAAATGAAATTGAATTATCCAAGAGTATTAATCATTAAGGCAGCATAATGCTGGAACTGTGTAATTGAAAACATGTATGTTCCTCGAAGGATTTGAAGAGGTTAGAGAGGGACTGAAGCCCAGGGGCAAACTTGTAATTCCTCTTAAGAATTCAGTTAACAGTTTAATTTGGAGATTTCTGTGCTTCTATATTCAGTGTTGATCAGTGGCTACTGCCTATGTTTTTGGAAAAGAGGAAGAAAAAGCTCAAATCTCTTGTGTACTCTGCAGTATGTCCTGCACATTTCTTCAGTACACACCTGAAGAAATCATGACCAAGGTCCTCAGATTTGGGAGACAGGTCTACAAATAACTTTGTAGAACTGGACCCAAGCTTAGCTTTGCATGTAGGACTAAAAAAGAACGCTTTAGTCTAGACAACTGTATCATATGATCCATTTGTTAAACACCATCTGTCTTACCATATTTTACTTCTAAAAACTTGCAGTGTTTACTTAAGGGCTGTATATATATATACACACACATGTATATACACACATATGTGTATATATATGTACATTTTTGTGTGTCTGCCTCATGCAAAGACAGTAGTTTTTTATTACCAAGGTTTCAATAGTTTCTATTAAACAAGCAAGTATGCAGTTTCCTACTGTTTTTTTAAGTAAGTGAGATACAGAGGAAGTGAGAAGTTTGGAGGGTCAAGCAAAGCTATCAGTTATGCAAACAAGTGACTGTCGCAGTAGTTTCCCTCATGCTTGCGAGAGGAACATAGATTATATTGCAATATCAGTTGTTGCAGAAAATTAATCCTATTTGAGATGAGCTCTTAATTGAGATATATTCTTACAAATCTCTCGTTTTCTCTTTTCTCTCCTCAGTTGCCATGTATCGAGAACCATCTTTGCATGATATTGGAGAAACAGTGCCAAAGGCTGGGGTAACTCCAAGTAAAAGCACAAGTGCATCTGCAATAATGAATGGCGGCAAACCAGTTAACAAGAGTAAGACGACATAGCCAGATCCTCACAGGTGTTGTGACTTACTGAGTCCCGAGTACAGTTGAGCCATTTATCCTTGCCAGACTTCCCCGCTGCAGTGTCTGTGGATCAGCTTGCGGCAAGTCACAGACTTGCCCGTTGCTGCTTCTGAACTGAGTTGTTGCAAGTGGATAAATCTCAACATGTAGCTCCACCCACAACAAGAAGACACCTGGATGAACCAGCTAAACTCAGACCATGGAATGCCCTACCAGATATTGGAATGCCTTTTTAATATCTTTTCTGTGACTGTGACACTTCATGTGAATGACATACTTCACAAGTACACTTGATACCTTGCCTGCTGACAATTGCCCATAATCCCTTTTTGAGTCCAATTTCAGCAAAATCCATGTGTTTAAGTTCTATTTTGTAGCACACAAATAATCAAGTAATTTCTAGTTAGATGCTGTAAACCTGTGCTATTATGGATTTCTCTTCTTCCCTTTTTTATAAGGCTGCTCGCTCCACTGTCTGTGACCTTTTGCAGGGATTGTGTTTCTCTATAACTTAAGTGTTGCCGGTGGCTTAGTTTTGAAAGCGATCAGGGAATCAGGAAGCCTTCAAAAATCTATTATTCCAAATTATATCTATAAAGAATAGGATTGTTGTCTCTGGCTTACAATATTGATTAAATCTGAATACTCTTTAGAGCAGATACTGTGCTTCTGAGGTTGACATTATAGTGGAGGGAAGAGTGTCAAACACAACCAACAGGAAGTTTTCTGAAGCAAGTGTTTGGCATCCCCCTTTAGTTTCTTTTTGTGTGTGTGTTTTATACATATCACAGGCTTACTGGTAATGGTAACATTTGCCTTGCCCAGCGAGCAAGACCCACTCATTTTTGGGAAAGTGGGTCCAAAGAATTCTGTAGGCCTTGTAGGCCTGAATTAAGGCTCATTTTTCATCTACTAAATCTTCATTGTTTGAAAAACAACCACCACCAATTAAAAAAGATAAAAAGTAAGTAAGACTAACCAGAATTGCGCTACCTAAATCCATTTCGAATATAATCCTTTCCTGTTTTTAAGGAACTGAACTTAATGCCATTGTTATTTTTGGCTGAATCCCACTCCTACTTAGCAAAGCATGGGCAAGGGTGTCGTTGTGTTCTTTTTTGCAGCACCAATGCAAAGGGTAGTTACAAATTATAGTTTAATATTTCTGGTGTTTTAAAAAAAAAGTTTTAAAACTGGACATATTACAAGCCTTTGTTTTTCTTTTTAGCTAAGCATGCAAAGTCCAGTCCTATGTATCTCACTGACACCCCAGTACATACCTCCACCCAGCTTCCCAGGATAATACACCCACCAAATGCTAGATTGAAGGTGCCTTGCCTTGATCTCTGTATACTGTACTCTCCTACATGAACCTAGAAGAAATCAAAAACAGTATAAAATTGAAGCCTTGGATCACATTATCAGAAACAACATCAACCCTTTGAGTTTGCCCCTTGCGAACAATTAAACCAATGTTGAGGAGGGAGGGAGATTTGTAGAATGCCACAGAGATGCCACTGAAGTGTTACACGCTTAGTCACAGGCTTTCAGAAGACTAAAAATATGGGTACTCTCTGTATGCTTAGGAAGGTATTTGTTTCTCAGAGAGGGCAACAAGGCCCAAACTGTACCTCAGTATGGAAAATTGTGCGGCAATGCTCTCTTGGCCTCTTGCTGTTACCTTGATATTTAAAGACAAAAAAAATGGAAATCACGCATTCTTTTTTTAGCACTGTATTTTTGGCAGTTTGTTTTATCATCATTGTGCTGAAGTCCCTAGCAGAGACCGCAGGTTATTTCAAACTCCCTCTCTGTTCAGCTGAACTGATTCAGTCTGAATGAACTCTTCACGCTAGTTTTCAAACATGTTCTGTTTTTATAAGCAACATTTAGTGCACTCTTTTAGGGAGCTACTGTAAAGCTGCTATAATGTAGATATTTTTTTTTTTGTAGGCCAGACTTCCTTGTTTATATATATACTATGGGAACAGCAAGCTAACACTCGATGTTGGGTCTTTCAAGGGAGGGAATGAGTTAAGCATGAAACCCACTATCCATGTAGATAAAAAAAAAATAAAATACAAACCTACTCTAATACTGTGATAAAAATGCAAAGAAACTTTGACTCAGACTGTGCCCTTGCCTGCTAGCACTAAATATGCGTGCTTGGGGAAAACAACACTTTATTAAAACCTTTGGTGCGCCCTTCTCATCCCACCTGGCCCAGTGGGATTTGTGCACCATCCCTGAGAAAACAAAACCAAACCAAACCAAAGCAACCTACATGGTGAGCTGGGAGCTTGCTCTGCATCTGAAGGACCAATGGGAGGCAGCAGTCTTGATGTTGTACTGTCTGCTGGGTCCCTGATGAGGCCCCAGGCTTTCCCACAATCCTTTGAATAAGATAATACAGCTGAAGGCTACATTCCGTCTGCTCTTACCTGAATTGTGTAAGAGATCACGAGGAGGGAATACATGTGTTCATGTCCCATCCAGCCGTCTTTTTACTCTCCCAGTGTAAAAGCTTGGGAAGAGCAGGGCTGGAGACATGGCTGAGCCATGCAAGGAGGTTCTGGTTCATGGCCTGATGCTACATAAGAATTGTTTTCAACATTAAACTTCTGATCCTGAGTCATTATGATCTGCAAACCAGCTTGGGAGGCTATAATTAAGGCACGATTTAATTTTTGTAAGCAGTTAGTACATACTGGAAATAATACAGCATTTTCTTCTCATTTTCCATTTTTGTTTCTGTGGGCTAAATCCGTATGTGAGTTTAATCCACTGAATAGATGTCCTAAAAATATTTTTTCTACAGCCTGTTTAAACATGGCAAAGGGGTCTTTGTGCTTTGTTTTCTCCCTTTAATTTTGTCTCGTCTCATATGTTGCATGGGAAGATGGCAAAGATGAACTGCATGTAGTAGGTTGTGTCTGTCAAAGATCTGTTGGTCAGTATTACTAAATTTACATACATATATGCAAAGAGTTTGCATTGTACAATTTGTGTTTATTCTTATTTGTTGTATACACAGATTCGACATGATGAATAAAACATTTATATGAAGGCATACCAGAAAACAATAAAAAAGTTTATGTAAGAAGTAGAGTGTGCAAAACATCATTGCACTGGCCACAGGATGGTGAAACTTCATGTAAATAGGTTGGCAAACTCAGTTCTCCCCTTTTACCATGCCAAAGAAAATTTTAGCTCCTTAATATAATACCTCTCTTGCTGTTCTCCAGGATGAGACTTCACCATTTTCTTCCCTCTAAAATTAATTTTGCTGTTAAGCGAAAGCTGTTTTCAACTGTCTGTTACTACTGAAGTACTGTATAGTAAACCTGATGGAATCAATTTGTATTTACAGACTGGGGTTTTTGTACTTACATGTCCAGCTGTCTGTGAATCTGCAGCGTTCCAGATCTTTTGCATGCTTGCTTTGTATTTTGTTCTTTTTCTAGGTTTTATCTAATCTCTGAGAGACTGTTTGCACAGTAATCCAACCTCATCTTACCATTTCATATGTTAACACTGCACCTAGTCATTCTGTCTTTCCTTTTTTCTTTTCTTAATCTGTATTTCAGCTACAGTTCTATTTGGCAAAGTCAGTCACACGTGCACAGTTTTAGACATCCAGTTTTAAGCAGATAGGAACTACTTCAACAAAGCATGGGTTTGTTGCAGTTCAAAGATTTTATAAATACACAAGAATCCTTATGAGATTGTTCACATGATAGGGCCTCTGGAAAGGTGTCTATAGCTTTTAAGTGCTTTTTAGTTCACATAACAACCCTTTTGCTTAATTTATTGGGGGATTTAGCCACCCTCAAATAATTTTTAATATACTGTCATTTTCATAAACTTTAACTTGTGTAGAATCAGGTTGGTTCTTAACACCCTCCTCACGCACACCTCCCCTCATAATACAAAGCAATTCAGTTTGACTATGGTATATACCTGAAACAACACTAAGAAGTCTGACTTTTTATATATATATTGGGAACCTTTCGATCTGGGTTTAAAACCAGTGTAAGTAATTGAGGTATGAAAGCAGGTAGCTTGGTCCATGCATTAAAAGTGCATCTATCTTGCTGATCCATCCGTTTATTGGTATAAAGAAGAAATTATTCAGTTCTGTTCAAATGGGAATGCAAGTAAAATTAGACTAAGTAAGGAGATTATCTTCCTTTTAAAAGCCCCCTTAGATAAACTGCTATTCTCTGCAAAGCTGTTTAAAATGTCTAATAACAAGGGGGTTTTGTGATGACTAATGCAGATGCCATGACTTATTTTTAAAGATATAATAAAATTTTTCTTATTACTTAGTCACAGAAATATTCAACTTAGCTTTCTTCATGCCAGTGTCATTTAGCTACAAAGTGAAAAAAAGGTCACAAGTAGGTCAATAATTTATAGAAGGAAATTAGTCCACAGCTGGTTTATATGTGATATTATTGATATATTATATACAGTAGGCATAATCCTGCAAGTTGATTGTAGGAAGCACTTGGCACACTTCTGGATTGTGCTCTTTCTCTCAGAAGAAGAAAGACAGACTATAGTGTCTTTTGTTTATAAGGTTTAGAAATCCAGCCAGTACAAAATACATCCAATTTGGTTTTGTCATCTCTTGCCTTTTGCCACAGGCCTAAAAGCAAGGTTCTACAGTCATTGGGTATGAAAAGTCAAGCACTATGTTCCAATCCTTTATACCTCTTCTTGCTTTTACAGTTTACGTATCTGGAATTGCCATCACAGGGAATGAGGTGCAAAATCACAGTTTATTAATACAGCTATTATTTTCACACATGTGGAATAATAATCCTGTTCCTTCTGATCTTGTTTTTTATCGAAGAAATGAGCCACAAAACATCTGCTGGGAGTTACATCACTAAGTTACCTTAGCATGAAAGGGGGGAGGAATGTTCAAGCAACATTATAAGAATTAATAAGAATCCGAAAGGAATTTATGCATACGTCATATTTTTAGTAGTCTTAGTTAATACTTCAAGGTTTATAGCGATAGCACCATTTTGTTTGCTAATTTACCCACTGACAGTAGCTATCTTAGAATATTCTACTATTTTTTCTGTAAGTACCTTAACAAATGAGTTGGATAACATTTTTTGAAATGCTGTGGCTACGTAATCCATCCAGTAGCCAAAATGTTGGATTTGATTGGGTTTAAAAAAAAGTAAAATAAATTTAACTAGAAATCAGAATCATCTTACACTCTTTAAATATATAAATTTAAAATGAAAGCAAAATGCAAAGTAAAATGTATCAAATATGACATTGCAACCCTCTAAAGAGTTGTTCTTATGCATATGAATACCTGAAATACAATATCTGATCTATGGGATATATAAATTTGCTTATCATGCCATGAAACTATTAAAAGGCATCTACTGAACGCAGACAGAGTTTTGATTATCTAATATTTTCTTATTAAATGCCAAATACAAATGGAAGGAAATCAAGGAAAACTTTGTATCTTTCATTATTTATATTCTGATTCAGCAGATAAATGTGTAAGTGAAAAAACACTGATTATGAGATGATTCAGGTCAGCTGTATTCATAAATAAAATCAATAATCTGTGCTCTCCAGACACCAGGGTTGACAAAATGCATACATGTTAAAATCTAGGAAAATATTCCTGCTAAGCTCTATAATTTCAAAATGAATTTTACTTTGAAGGTTCTTTATACTGTATCAATGCATTTTAGAACTATACCTGATAATTTGATCACTTAAGAAGAGAGCAGCTAGCAGCTTTGGGATGTATGTCTCATTATTTATCCGCATAGCTTTTCTGGAAGTTATGCATTGATGTTTGGTGATTATACTCCCTGAGAGCATGTGCTTCATAAACTATAGAAAGAAAGAATCCAAGTAAAGGGAAAAAAAAAAAAATAAGAAAGGGCAAACGACATGGGAAGGGGAATAATAAGTTCATCCAAAATTTTTGCATTCTATTACATGTCCTGTACCATTGTATTTTCCTATTTCAAAATTGTCCTTTTTAAAACAAAAGTAATTTCTAGGCTGATCATGGAAATTCCTTTTTTGGTTGATACATAGTTCCCTTATTCCTGAGTCATGTACCTCTTCAAGAATCAGGACCTTGGCACCTAAACCACAATGTTACAGTTTGGTATTAAAAAGAAATACTGTCCAAACATTTAAACAATTTCTCGCCCAATCATGGTTTCGCAAAATGTAAACACTTCTGAACCTAAAATGTATGTATCTTTTTTTGCTCTAAAGAATTCAAGGGCTGCCAAATCTACATGTAAAAAAAAAAAAAAAGAGACTCCTATGTAAATAAGTTAGGGAAGTCCCAATAGTTGTGCATCGTTCATAACTCAATGTGAATTTCACACTGAGCAGCATTTCACCATTGGAAAATGAAAATAAAATTTTTGTTCATACCACTGCTTTGTTTGTATTTACTGCATTAAAACTTTAATCACTTTGTTGCTATTGTCTGAACATCTTTGGCTGAGGCCCAGCTACTGAATAGCATAGCTGATTTTCTAAGTCAGTTGACCGTCAGGCTCCCTATTTCTATATAATCAGTTATAGTCAATGAATACCATGTGTGACAGTGCAATCTGTTCCAAACAGTGATTTCTAGTAGCATACAGAATTGTCATCCTAAAAGTTATTAGTATAACAAATTTTCATTTGCTTTACTTTTAAGAGGCAACTGTACATACATAGAACAGTATGATAAAAGTACATATGAGTTGCAGGATACATATTCAGAATAGATAATCATACATTTATATCTTTATTAGTTTCATTCCTTATACTCCTATAGGTTATGTATTTGAAAGTATCATAGCACGTAGACTAGATAATCAACTTATTGACGCATTAACCATAGAAACTAAGAAGTTCTCTTATGGACAAAGGTCTGTTCCAACACCTTGGGTCTTCAGTCTATGGCTGTCAGGTAATTAGACCTCAGTTATCCAAGTAGAATTCTCTGACCAGATAAAATAATCATTAATTTTTGTATAATCTTCTTTACAGCTTCTCTCAATTTATGAGCTGGTACGTAATCAGAAATTGTTGTTGGAAAATAAAAAAGGGCCAAAAATTGTATTTGTCAAAAACCACAAAATGAATCAAATTAATCATTCGACAAATATTCAGCTAGTGCTGCACTTCTACAGGAGTACTGTTGTTGCATACTGATACAGAGAGGTGACAACTAAGTAAATAATGTTTAGTAAAAAGGCTTTCTGGCACCTTTTCCAAAGGTTGCTCAAGAAATAGGAATTATGGGTGTGATCTTGGTCCCACTGAATTTACAAAAATACTCTGGAAAGATCCACAGGGCCTTTATAGTGTTTTATGACTTTGCATTTTAGAGCCTGGAATCTCCAGCTCCCAAGGCAGTTTTAGTTTCTTAATTTTAGTTCTGTCATCCATTTCTTTAAGGAGCAGGCCCTCAGATGAGTGTACTAAAGCTTTTACACCCATGTACGTGTGCATGCATGCACACCCACATACTGAGTACTTCTGAAATGAAATGTTCTAGCAGCCTAAAGAAAAACAAACAAAAAGCCTCCTCAGTCTTTGATGGGCTTTGTTATGGGTATTCTTTTCCCAGCCAGATTTCACAAGCATTTCCATTCCATCCTTCCCAGCACTCGCAGTTTCCACAGCTACAAACACCATTGCCTAGAACAGAATGAATAAAGGGCAATTATTATAATTGAAATGTACTACATTAAAATGTGTTTTATGGGAAGTAAAAAGCCATGCTAAAGTCTGCATTGTTCCTTTATGGTTTCCCCCACATGTTTTTTTTGGCTTTTTTTTTTTTGGAAGGAAGCAGTTACTGTACCATTGAATTAAGAAGCCACCCCAAACCTATACTTACAAAGCATTAATAGCATTCTCTCAATAATTCCATTAGCAGAATTGCAAATATTTCAATTATGCCACCTCTACTTGTACCCAGCTGTTGAGGCGCAGTGTTCACACTGTACCTCCAGGTACAAGGAAAGCCAAGATCACTTTTAACTATCATGTAGAAAGAAAAGAACATAAAAAAAAATCACAAACAGAATAGCAATAAAAACATCACTTTGAAAATGAAAAACTTTAAACCTAAATTCACAGAAGTGCTATGAAAATAAATAATATCTCAAACCCTGTATTAGATGAAAAATGTGTTGGCCCTATTTTGCAGTGGGGAAAGGTTACTTTCATTTTATTTAAATATTTTTCATGACTCCAGGATGCTTAGCTGGAGACTTCTACAGCCTGGGTTTCCAACGTGACGAGTCTTCCCACTGACTTTATGAGAATCCATGAAGAGGTGCTGAAGCTGAAGACTCCTTGCCTCTATTCTGGGCACTAACCCCCAGAAAAGGACTCTTGCTAATAGGAGTAGCTGGGAGACACAATTTACGAGTGTCAGCCCTCCCACTTTCACTCTAATTGGCTTGCAGATTTCCTCCACATCTAATAATTGCTCAACAAAGATTTTCTAAAATTAAGCTTTGTAACAGGAAGCAGCCAGCGAGTTAATTTACAATTCCCGTGTTCCTTCTTGTCACTAGATTTGTCATGGGGGTTTGGTGGCAGCCTACCCATTTCTATCCGCATCTGCCACCTGAACTCTCAGACAATATTAAGGTGAAGCTGCTGTAATCGCCAGCCATCATGTCATAAGAAAAACTGTCAGATATTTCAGCCTCCCACTGAGAACTGTCTGATTGCCAGGAAGCTCTGTTAACCCACACAGCTATGCCGCTTACCTACCAAAGATCATCTGACAAGAGAATTTTGTCTATGACTTAAAAGCAATATGTACATGGAAAATCCAGTAAGAGAACAAAAGCTAAAGAAATCTCATGGTCAAAACGTCCTGTCCATGCTGCGTGTCCTTTGCCAAAAAGCAGTAAATTGAAGTCTGTTACAGTGTAAAAGTCCTGACGGATTTCATAGCTGGCTTACTTATTTAAATTCATACTCAGGCTTTCAACTGGTGTTTTGAAACCTTAAGTTGATTATCAGGCTGCACAAAGAAACAATTATAGCAGGTCTGAATAACCAGCAAATGCACTTCCTCTGTCAGTGGACGAAAAAGAAGCCGGGCATTGTTTAACATAATTCCTGTCAACACAGTTTGTTTCCTTAAGCAAGTAAGTGTTAGCCTGTACTGCACCTGTGCAAATGAGACCATCGTGTTTGTCACAGTCTCTGTCATCGCATTCACAGAAATCGCCCGAAATGTACCATTCCTGTGGTGAACAAATGCACTTTCCACAGTGGCAGGAACCTGAAATCACAGAAAAGCATTACTCACAAAGAGCACTGGCATTTTCAGAGTAGAAAATAACACGCCCAGACACACACGTGCACACATGTGCGCATAGGCACAAAATTGCTGCCTAAGAAGCTATTGCATAAAAGAAAATCATCAAGCTAAAAGCTTTCTGAATAAAAGGATTCTTTTGGCATGGGAGTGTGGTGGGACATTACTACTAACGCTTTGATTCTGCTGTTTCATTTAATCAGGACTTGCATTTTGAAGCTTTTCTTTGGTTTCAGAGGCCTACAATCAGGGCTACTCTTCCCAGCAACTGCTCTTTTTTTTTGGCTAGAAAAGCTCAAATTGTCCCTGACCCCACTGTTACTGAAGGCCATAAAATTGTACCCAGGAAGAAAATGGCCCTCCTCCTCATCTAAAATCTTTAAGGGTGAGGCCAAAAAAGACCAGAGGTGCCTGAGAATAACACATTTAGACCCCCTCAAATCCTTATCACCACAAAAGAAACTGCTTCACCCCCCATGGAATTTGCTCTAGGTCAGAAAGACTTTGTGCACATAATGGTGACTCAGCAGTTTGCTCATTTCTGCAGAGTACCCCAGTGCCCCTCATTGGGATAAGCAGCTCTTCTCCTCAGGGACGTCAGGTTGCACACCCACAGGCAAAGGGGGGACTTCACGGTGACATTCACATGGTGCTGCAACCCACCAAACACCAGAAACCTCTCTTTAAGGGAAGACTCAGTGCCATCCCTACCTTCAGAGGAAGGTTCATGGCTCTGAATCCCAGAAAAGGACAGCTGTCCCGAGGCAATCATGTCTCAGGAAGCCTGTAGACTCAGAAGGCTGCAAGAGAGGCTTTTCTGCAACTAAAAATGCCACTAGGAGATGGTAATTCCTCCTGGATGATTCCAACACCCAGCTGAAGAGAGCTGGCTTTTACAGAGCCCATCCTCAGCTGCCTGACCCTGTACAGAGTTCAGACACTAATGCTAAGGAGACACACTTAGTAACTGCTAAGCAAAAAAGTCTTTCTGTGGACCTACGAACTGGTTACGCATAAATCAATGCAAGAATGTCAAAAAACAAATAAATTACAACAAATAAGACAACACATGAATATACACATAGTTTTCAATTATGGGAGGCAGGATTTAAAAAAAGGCGCCAAAGAAGCTGTCAGCTGTTAACAGAACATGCTTATAAATGAGTTAGATGCAGTTGAAAATCCTACCCCTCTTGCAAAATGCCCAGAATGATTCCAGTACAAAGCCACAAATGTTTTTAATGCAATATTAAAGAAAAACATGAAGGAAGCTTGGCTATGAGGTCCACGAGGATGACCAAGGGGCTGGAGCACCTCCTGTATGAAAACAGGCTGAGAAAGTTGGGGCTGTTCAGCCTGGAGAAGAGAAGGCTGCATGGAGACCTCATAGCAGCCTTCCAGCATCTGAAAGGGGGCTACAGGGATGGGACTGTAGCAAGAGGACAAGGGGGAAGGAATGGGTTTAAACTTGAACAGGAGAAGTTCAGGTTAGATATAAGGAAGAAGTTCTTTGTTGTGAACAAACAACAAAGAGTGAGACGTTGAAACAGGTTGCCCAAGGAAGTTGTGAATGCTCCAACCCTGGCAGTGTTCAAAGCCAGGCTGGAGAGGGCTTGGAGCAACCTGGTCTAGTGGAAGGTGTCCCTGCCCATGGCAGGGGGGGTTGGAACTAGATACTTTTCCATCTTTTCATTTCTTTCAGGGACTTCTGAATAAATTCCATAGGAAAAATCCAAATACACTTAAAAAAATTGATCTGTCACTAACAACCAATATTCCATAGGTTTTTCTCATAAATACCAAAATGTCTCTCATCAAACTTAATTCTTTAAACCTTTAGAACAGTTTCAGCAGAGTATCTACTTTTTTTTTTTTTTTAATTAAAATGAAAGGAATTCAGTGTTCACTGACAAAATTTAACTCATTCTCTAATTTCAGAGAAGTGCTGTTTTAACTTGTAACATATGAGACATGTAAATACATACAGAAAGAGGACATTTGGGGATGGGAGCATCTGGATAAGCATCTACTTTTTCCGTGAGTTCTTAGTATTGCTTACCGAGCCACGGGCACAGAAAATACTGACATTCCCCATAAGGATGAAAAATGCCATTGTGCAAAGATGCAGGAGGGATAGCATAGATGCTGCATGGCTGCTGTATAAAAGATCTACTAAGACATATTTGAAGGCAATTAAACTGAATGTTTCTGTTTATACAAACTACAAGCTGCTGACGCTGAAAATGATGAATAGTATGAGAATTTCAGTGAAATTAAAGCAGTTAATAAGAGCACGACATTGTGACAAACCTGAAGTGATTCTGCATAAGCGAGCACTGATGCTGCTACTGTGGGATGCCCATGATGTTTAAAACTATTTTGCAGAAGATACAGCGAATTTAACACCAAGTCAACCAAGGAAGATCAAAATCCATAATGTAAAATCTGCTAGGGGGAATAAATGTATCAAGTCTTTTTCCTGAACAGAGAAAGCCGCTCAGGGCGGCTCCTCAGTTTAATTAAAACAAGTCTAATGAGTTGCAGGGTGTTCCCTGGGATCCCAGCCAGATCTTCTCACACAGGCTTTGGCTCATTACCTAGTCCACATCCTGCAGTGTTACAGTAGCCATCTGCAGCCCTACATTTACTGCCAGGGAGGCAGCAGCGCGGTGGGTGTTGTGGTTTTCCTTGGGAAGAGCTTTTACTACGGGTGGCACCATCAGCAAGCCAAGATTCTGAGCCCCTCAGGAACGTGGATGCCCAACTCTGTGTTAGCAGAGCGTAATTTTCTGACAGTGTTCAGCAGTTGCCTGCTGAAAACCAGGACTCCTTAGAGTCCATAACTCCTACATACAGAAACTCAAGTTCCCTTAATCCATTATAGCTTTTGCGTATCTTGGCTAGGTTTCCAACCAAGACAGAATAACCACCATTAGTCCATGCATTTAAAATTCCCTTTTATTTGACCAGTAATGGTTAGGTATTGCTCAATGTAATGAAACAGAAAGAGCAATTCGTCATTTTGACCTCTGGGTACTGCTGGTCACACTAGCTATGAACAGCATTTTAAAGTATGATTTCCAGGTACATATTTAAGCATCAAGAATAGATCTGCCTTAAACATAAAAACCCATCCTGGTCAGAGAAGAGGCGGGAGACAGTAGTCTCCTTGGTGTTCACTGGCCACATGCTTCTGGGAGTTGTCTTATGTAGGTATTTCTCTGCTGGGACAAACGCTCACATATGACCAGCTGCTCCCACGACAACGCTGCCATAGCACTTAATATGACACAGCTTTATTATATCGACTGTCCTCAAGGAAACCTTTGGTCACACCAGAAGCTTACCTGTGCTTGGGGGCTGAAGAAACTTAAAAAATTAAAATAATCCCACCAGCGCTGCTGACTATGAATTTAGGGTCAGGTTTGCAATTCCCATAGAAAGTAAATGCTACTCAACAGTGTGCTACTGCCTTAGAAAATCTGGTCTTTTGGAGCCACCATTCATGTAGGCAGGTTTAAAAGCACTACCTGTCTGCAGCAGGTTACAAACTAAAGCAACCTTCAGGCTGCTCCAGCCTATATCAGTGACCAGATCCCAAACCAGCCCCTGGGCAGCACAGACAACAGAGGGAAAATACCCTAGATGTCTCTACAAATTCCTGCCAGATTATGTACTTCCAAAGCCTCAAAGTAAATTGTAGCCTTGATATACATGCTTAAAGCCAATTGTTCTCAGAGTATTCAACAGGCTGGAATAAAGAGCTCTCAGCCATACTTACAAAAAGGTAGCGGAAAATGCAGATATTTTAAATCTCAAAATAATTTTTCACATTTATATTTAGATTCTTATACAGTGCATTTTATTGATTATGAGCATGTTCCCCATCTTCATAGTGTTTGTAAAAAAAAAAAAAAAAACAACACAAAAAACCCCACAGGCACACCAAGACTAAGAGTAGTTAACTTCTGCAGAAAACCACAGTAACTCCATTTCTCCAGTAACTCAGCATCCTAGAGTCATAGAATAGTTAGGGTTGGAAAGGATATTAAGATGATCTAGTTCCAACCCCCTGCCATGGGCAGGGACACCTCACACTAAACCATGTCACCCAAGGCTCTGTCCATCCTGGCCTTGAACACTGCCAGGGATGGAGCAT
>WYDI02030370.1:0-10694 GCA_009867235.2 Psittacus erithacus
ACAGGGGCTTGGAGCAAGCTGCTCTAGTGGAAGGTGTCCCTGCCCGTGGCAGGGGTTGGGGCTGGAGGAGCTTTAAGCTCCCTTCAACCCAAGCAGTTCTGATTCTACAAACTGAAGCCCCTCTAAGGCCCGGCTGACCGAGCGGCCGAGCAGCATTTGATGACCCCAAGGAAGGTGCTTGCTCTGGGAGGTGACACCATGGACGAAGCAGCCCACGGACAAACCGGTGGTGGACAACAGGCGTTGAGGCCATCCCTTAGAGACACCGTGTTCATAACCTGGCGGCCCGACCCCTATAACGGCGCTTTGTAACCGTGCCCACCCGCGGGCAGCGGGACCCGGCGCTGTGGAAAACGCCCTTCCCCGGGGTCGCCGCCGCGTCCCCTCAGGCGGGGCCGCCATGATGTCAGCGGGGAGAGGCGGGAGCCGCCGGCCAAATATAGCGGCGCTTCCTGGGCTGGGGGCGGTGCTCGGTGCCGGCCTCCTGCCGCAGTCAATGAGCCGGCGGCGGCCGCGGCGGAGAGCGGCATCGGCCGGGGGCAGCGCGGCGGGGCGGGGCGGGGGTGCCGCGGCATGGCGGGGCGCTGAGGGAGCGCGGCAGCGAGCGGCGGCGAGCCCCGGCACCCGGCCCCAGCGCGGCATGGGCAGCCGCGGGGTCCTGCGATGAGCGCTCCCCCGGCGGCTCCCCCCCGCGCGAATATGGGCACAGCCGTGTCCAAAAGGAAGACGCTGAGGAACGAGGCCATGTCGTCGGTGGCGGCTAAAGTGAGGTGGGTGCCGGGGACCCGGCGAGCTGGGGGGGAAGGCCCCGAGTCCCTGCGGGCTGCTGCGGAGGCGACCCCGGCCCTTGCCCAGCGGGGCAGAGAGCTCAGCCCCCAGGGCTGGGAGAGCTCGGAGGGAACCTACGCCCGCGGGACGCCGCCGCTGCCCCCTCGATGGCTGCTGCGGTGCCCTCGGAAAGCAGCCGCCCGCTCGCTGGTGGCTGCGGGACCGCGGTCCCCCGCGCTCGGCGGACCCTCAGCCTCCGGAGGGGTGGTTTGTCTCCAAAGGTGGCCCCGCTTCGCGCTGCCGGCCGGGCTGGCGTCCCCGGCAGGTTCGACTTGCTCGGGTGGGAAGGAGCGGGTGAGAAGTGGATTTGTCAGGGCTGGAGCTTTCCGATCTTGAGGAATCGGGATCGCGGTCAGTTTGCTCGGTGGTTCCTCATCAGCTGGAATGCCATCTGTGTGTCCGAGGGCAAAGTCAGCCGCTGCCTGCAAGGGGGCTTCATCCTTTGAATGGAAAATGTACAGCGTGAAAACCTGGAGCCGCTACACCTGCCCTCGCTGGCAGTGTCCCAGGCTGCTATATGAGACGGTTAAAAGATTCGGGTTCTATATTGTACCTGTTAATTTGTATATTGCTTGTCCTACAGTGTAGCATTTCACTTACTGCCTAGTCCCGGTGCTTTTTAGTATCAAACATGGGAGACGCTCTAAGCCGTGTTTGCTGCTGGGTTGCGCTTAGGTTTAAAGCTATCGCTGATGAGCTTTGCCACAGTGCCCTTTGCCTAGAAAGATGGAACCGACCCTTCTCCCACGCTGCAGTGCAAGCGTCGCAGCCGTCAGCGGGGACTACCTGGGGGCACTGGAGCAGGTTTCCAGCAGCACAGCCGTGCACAGGGGTAGGTCTGGCCGTGCCTCTGTTAGTTGTGGGGTAGCTCCTTGGTAGCCCGACAAAAACGGGAAGAAATAAACTTTTCAGCTGCATTATGTAACATCTCCTTTGTGTTAGACAAAATTGCATTAGAATAACCCAGAGTCGTGTGTAGGACTCGATCCGTGCTGCTGAGGGATCTCAGTCACCTCTCTGACTGTAACTCGGCATTACGGCGTCTCTACTGTGCCGGGAGGAGACACAGTCTTGTGGCTTGGAGTGGAGAGATCTGAAGGTGTTTATATATTGCTGTCTCTGTGTGTTGTAAAGAAATCCATCCTTCAAAGTCTGGAGTGCCTCTGGAGGAAGCTGTCTGGGCAGAGCCTGGAACTTTTCCCTTCTTTGTGGTGCACCCTGTTCATACCCAGTAACGAAAACGTGAGTGCTTTCAATGGTGTTCAGAGATCTGGAAGTGGGATTCTTTTTGGCAGATGTCAGTCAGGTGGATATACAGAAATGACACAAAATGCACCATAACTGTTGTAATGGGGTGCTGGGAATAGGATTAGACAGCTAGTCACACACAAACATCATCCTGGGTAATCACCCAGATTTCCAACGGGAGTGTGGGTGTTTGGGAGCAACTAATGTGTTTTGAATGCAGTGATTTGTTAGTCTACACCAGGATGGGCAGATGCTGCTCAAGTAATATTAGCTGTGTAGAGTTCAGGAGGTGCCTCTGGGGTTCTGGTTTGCTACGTACCTGCTGTAACTGCTGTCAGGCGGCTGCTTCTCTATGTGAGTGCTCCGAAGCATCTCTTGGTGGTGTGAATTGTGGTGGTTTGACCAGAACAGTTAGCTGAGCGGACTTGGGCTCACAAACATAAAGTCCTTAAGAAGCGTCTGGTCACATAGCGTGTGGCACAGGAGAAGTGCTCTTATGTGTCTCCCTGTTCATGCCCTGCACTAGAAATGCCTGATCGAAAAAGCCTTTAGGCAGGGCAGAGGACTGCTCCCTGCAGTGCCTCTGTGCATAGAGAAGGTGCTAGTGGGGACAGGCACTGCTGGTGTGCCTCCACCCTGCCCCTCCAGGCACAGCTCAGTCCCTGCCCCGTGTGGTCTGAGCTACCCTTGGCATCATTCACAGCAGTGATGACCTGCTGAAAGGTTCCTCCTGGAGTACATCACACACAGCTCCTCCGCTCTGCCTCGTGTCCTTCTCCATGTATCCCTTGTGTCCTTATCTGCCTTACCTACAGCGGGGACTCTGCAGGGCAGTAGAGAAAGCTACAGAGAGCCTATTCTGTCCTTCGCAAGGAGTCTGAGGACTTGGATCCCTGTGTAGGTAGCACTGCTGTCATGGTCAGGTCCCTGGTGGTTTGGTGTAGGCAGCTATGGGATTCTGATCTCATGCTGCAGGAGATGCCCTGGGATTGTCTCTCTGCGCCTTCTGAGCTCTGCCCTGTTCATATTTCTCCCGACTTTTCATTTAGAGAGAAAAATCATCTCCTGAAACTCGCTGCAAGTCCAAGTGGCCGCTAATGTGTATTTATTATGCATGGCTGGAGCGTGCGTGTGCATTTGACTGTCTTCCCGTGCAGGGAGCATCATTTGTTTGCTATCATGAATAGTGTGAGCTAAGCAGAAGGTGCAAGCTCCCTAGATTCTTAAACTAAAATCTCTGCGCAGCAACTCAGGGGAGCCTCCTGTCCCAGGAGAAGCAATTAAGCTCCATGCAGTTTGTTGTGTGCTGGGTCTTTTAAACAACCTCTCAAAACTAATGGCGTAGTTGCTCTGTGCTAACATTGTGGAGAGCATCCACGATGCTGCCAGCTTTGGCCTCTGTAGTCTTGTCTTCTCCTGGGAGAGCTGCAGTGAACTGTGTATGGCACTGAGAAGAAGCTCCATGCTGTTGCTCTGATCCCATCTCAAGTGCTTGGATGTGAGATCTTGTTGCTGTGTCTCCTTCCTATCTGTGCTGGTTTTGCCTTGTAACTTCTAGGGCAGGGATGACGCAGTTGTCCTTGAGCTGTGACCTTGGTGCTGCCCCTGTGCTGACAGTCCCAGGCTGCTGCAGGTTTGGGTTGGTGCAGGTTCTGTTCAGGCTCTTGGGCTGTGTGATGCCTGATGCACACTCCCCGGTTTCCTTAGCGCACTTTGAAGGGCATAACCAAAGCCGTTAGAAATAGGCTCTCTTTGTCCTTGCTGCCTTGATGCCTACAGAACAATACTGGCACCCCAACTGTGGCAAAAAGTCTGTCTTTTCCTGCAGCTCTGCTTTGTGTTACACTGCCCTATGGCTTTTCTTTGGGAGCAGACAGACATGAGACTTGTGCTCGCATGTTCCAGAGCCATCTCTCTGTGCTATAGTTAGCCCAGGGAATATTGGAGTTGAAAGCGTGGTTCATCCTGCACAATTTCAGGACTTTGGCGTCTAGTCCGAGGTACCCCACAGGGAGATGAGAATTTGCTCTCACTCCTTCTCTGTGGACTAGAGAGTGGATTTAAACAGGGTCACCAAGTGTTAGTTGCTATGAAAGGCTGAATCTTGCACTGACAAGTGCTGAGGTACTTCAATGCGTTCCTTATTCCAGGTTTCTTGCTGCATGAGCGATTTTGGTCTTAGGCTGGGGTTCTTCCTGGAATCTGGATTCCTTTTTCCACTTGTCGGTTTTCCTGTGAGTGGTATGAACTCTTACTCTTTGGTTACCTTCTTTTAATTTCTCCTGGCTGCGTTCTCTCTCCTCCTGTCCAAGACTTGAGTGTAAATTCTCCCGAAACTGTGGGGTCTTTGACTTTAAGGTCCATTGCTGACATCAGATTTCCCTTTCTTGAGAGTGAGAATTTGCAGTTCTAACATGTAAAATTATTTTTTCCAGCTACCGTCTCCCTGCAGAGATGTTTCAGACAACTGGTTTTTGTCTCAGGGTATTGTTACTATCAGGTTTAAACGACGTAGGTGTCAGCAGTCTTTAGTGACGGACCTGTTACCTGTGGATGTGCTGGCAATGTTCCCATCCCTGCTTAGTGACAGAAGAGGATTGCTGCTGTAGGAGGACGTAGGTCCTGATGATGCAGGAGGTCTTTTCTCTCCTGGTTTCCTGAGGTGCAGCACTGTCAGATGCTGTCACAACAGATTCCTGCTGCAGCTTCTCTGGGCATTGCTTCTGGAGGAACACAAGAAGGTGGTGGGTGTTCTTTATTTTTCCGTGTAGTGCTCCTGAACAGTCCAGGTTTTGCTTTCGTTGCTGCTCTGCTCTAAATGGAGTTATCTCAGGTCTTTCCTGGATCTCTGAATATTTCAGTACTCGTTTCTTCACTCAGTTCAGTGTCAGTTTGCTGTATTGCATATATTTATGTGCATCAGTTTCTTGTAGCTGCTAGTAGGCATTGAGGCCCCTTTTATCCTTCTGATGTGATTGTTTCAGACACATGATGGCTATTCCATGCTCATCACATTGTCACTGAGATCTTTGTTACTTAGCAGCTTCCTTCCTTCTAGCGAAGTCTCAGCCAACTTCTCTTTCAGACCTGAGATTCAGACTTTGACATCGAATGCCCAGTGAGTACTGAGGAGTGCCCTCAGAAGGGCAGCTGCCTGTGCTCCCATCCCACCCTCCGCATTCCTGAAGCCATTCTGGTGGAGAAGCTAGTGGTGTTTTCTCTGAGGCAGCAGCAGTGCTGTCTTCACTGGTTAGACTCCATAGCACAGCATGCTGAGGCTCTGTTGCCTGGTTGTCGTCCTTTTGTTAAATGCGGCCGTGCTGACTGTGTAACATGCAGATCTGATCTGCCACTAAAATGAAACCCTCTTTCTAGATGAGTCAGGGCTAAACTTGTCACGTTGTCAGCTGATTGCTCTTGGTCCTACCTGCTCATTGGTATGCAGCTCTTGCAGCGTCATACACTCAGGGTTATAGCTCATCTGCCCCTGTATCTGTGAGGCACCTCGTACTTCATCACATTTATGTGAAACAAGTCTTTGTTTTTTAATCTCTTGCCAGTTAAATTATTCTGATGTGTCTCTGCTCTGAGCCCACTTGCAGCACTTTCTGCCCAGCGCCATCAGACCACTTGGTGAGACTTAAACTGTGATAGCGGAGGCAAAAGTGAGCTGGGAGTTCTGTGACTTGTGTTAACAGTGTGTTGTAAAAAAGAAATAGGGAAGAATGGGATGAATAGAGCACTGCCATCTGTTTGGCTTTTGCTCTGGCTTTATTTTGATCAAGTCAGTGGCTACCAAGAAGAAGGGGTGAATGGCACGATAACAGTACGGGCAGATGCTGGTAAACTGGGGTGACTGTGAGCACAGCGAGGGAGGAGAAGGGACACAAAAGGCTTCGCAAGGGGAGACCAGGCATAAGGAGTTAGCGTGGCCAGCGGAGTCCACTTGGCAAAGGGCATATGTGGACATCTGTGGGAGATGAGCTGAGGCCCAGCCAAGGAGAAGCCGATGGCACTGGGGAAGCAGGAATGAAGAAGGGAACCACTGAAATAACAGGCAGAAATTTAGCCTGAGTTTGCAGTGTAATTGGCTGGAAAACCCCCGTGGCACCTTGTGCTGTGCAGGCCTCATTGCCTTATTAGCTGTCACTGGATAACTGGGATCAAGTGTTCACATTCGTCTGCTCTTGGCTTGCCCTGCAGCGTTGGAGAGCAGTGGAAGTGGCACTGACGCAACTGCAGATCCAGCCTGGTCAGACAACAGTGGCTTTGAGTAGTTCTGTGCTCTGCCGCTGTGCTTCTGCCTGCGAGGAGAGGTCTGGGTATTCCCTGGGCTCTGGGAGCTCTGGTTTTACCCTCCTACCTCATCTGCTTGGGGCAACAGGAGCTTGAGGTTACAGACACTGCAGCGCCTCTGAACTCAGGCTCTTATTCTGAGTGACACTGTTTTCACTGTGGAACAAGGTGGGGTGGAGGGTGGCAGTGCTTCTCTGCGGCTCCATGTTAGCTCTTTGCGCTTCGGGTCTTAGGAAGTGCTTGGTACTAATTTCTGAGCCTGTGGTTTGCAAGCTAAGGGCAAACACTGGTTCTGATTTTAGGCAGACAGATCAGCTTCAGGCATTGGCAGAGATGAATCGAGAGAATGACAGATGAGCTAACATGCTCTTGGAGCTTTTGAACTAGTTACAGACTATATTTTATCATCATAATTCAGTATTCTTTGTGTAAATCTCCATGTTCTCTCCCTGATAATTTACCTGAGAACTTCCTCACTGTTATTTTCTCTACATAGAGTGACTACTGATGGACAGAGAAGCTTCAAAGTCTTTCCCAACCGTGTAAATGCCCTGTTTGTGAATGGTTTTGATGATAACTTGCAAGGACAGATGTTTCTATGGGAAGCCTTGAAGTCCCAGAAGCGTTGGTGGAAGAGGTATTGGAAGTCTTGAGCACAGCCATCTGCTCACAAGGCTGTTGCCAGTGCAGTGTGAGATCAGATGTGGCTTTGCATGAGCCTTAAACCACCTCTAAAATGGAGTGGAAGAGTAGCTCAGGAGCGCTCTTGCAGCTGCATAGCCTGATGGTAGAACCATAGGATCATAGAATTATTTAGGTTGGAAAAGATTCTTAAGATCATCAGGTCCAACTGTAAGCCTAAATGCTGCCAAGCCCACCACTAAACCATGTCCCTAAGCAGCACATCTATGCCTGCAGAGATGGTGACTCAAATACCTCCAGGCATGGAGACTCTTCCACTTCCCTGAAGTTGCCACACTCCAGCTCCCAGCACTTGTGTGTTGCCCCAGGACCAAGTCCTGCTTTTTGCCCAGGCAGAAAGGTGGTGGCTGAAGGAACATCCATAAGGTGCTTATCCTTCTGTATGGATGAGCCATGATGGTCATCCCTTTGTTCTTTGTAGTGAAGATTGTGTGTCAATTGAACAGCTCCTCCATGTGACAGAGCCCCTGTGTGACCATCTCTGGGGGTGCTTAGGCACCGAGGAAGACAGCTGGGGTAACTCCTACCCCAGTGTCTAAAGGCACAACCTAGTACTGGGCAGGCAAGAATCTGCAAACAGTAAAGCCTTGGTACTGTGTGTTAGCCTGTCACGATACAGCAGGTTGAACCTGTCATGACACAGCTGGTTGAACCTTGCTTCTCACACAGCCCCAGCTATGCTGCTCCAGAGCGTTTTGCATTTGGCTGTGCTGAAATTTAGTTCCAGGGAGATTAAATCACTCTTTCTTCATCATTCGTATTGATCTCCTGTTGCTGGCTGTGGATGACAAATGGACTTCCCACTCCTTCCAGCCCTCGTTTCTCTGGGAGGTACATTGTAGCTTAGTTAATCTTTTCCCGTTTGGAGGAGGCGTGTAAAAGCAGTGGGGGGAAATCCTGGTGACACAAATCGGGATATGCTGCTGGATTGGGTAGCAAAGCAGAAGAGGATTGCAGAAGGTTGTTTTAGAGGTCAAAGCCATTTTCCACTCGGATGGTTTATAGCTGTTATGAGCATAGCCTGTTGTGGAAGCTTGAACTGGAGAGGGATGTTCTGAGGTTGAGCACCTCTGAAAGAGGACAGTGGATGTGATGCCTTGCTATGGAGAGTCTTCCCCTGTTGCAGTGTCTTTGTCTCCTCTCCCAGCAGATGCTGGTGTGCTTGCAGGCTGGGTGCCTGGCTGCTGGCTTTTGTTGGCTTGGCTTGCCAGGGAGGTCGGTGGCTGGTTTGTCTCCTGGATTGTCCATGGGTAAATATCCTCCTGCTTGTGATGCTGCTGACATTGGGGAGGTTGTTCTAAAACCTCAGGAAATGGATGGCTGGATAAAAGCTGGTATTGACTGTCTTGAGTCACAGGTCTGTTGAGTACAGGAGAACAAGCACAACAGCAAATGCCCTGCAATAGGAGCCTGAAGATTGTATTTACTGTAGAGCAGGGAATGCATGCCTTGACCAAGGATGCCTTTCCTGTGTAGGTTGCAAGCTTTTTCCTGGTTGGAATATTCATAGTTTGCTCTCTGACGTAGGCCCTGATGTGTGCTAAGGGTTGTGCTCACCCTGCCTGGTTGATGCTTAATATACTGAGTCAATTTCTGGTCATCTGTGCGACCTGAATCCATCAGAGAACCAAGGATGCCTTTTGTGGGGTGTTGTGGGGCCTCTCAAATCACGTATCCAAATGCTGATGTAGTTGGTGCTTGAGCACTTAAGGTTAAGGTAGGTAAAATAGGTATTGGTAGTAACATCTAAGTTGTGATGGCTCACAGACAGGAGCATTGAGAACCAGAGCAGAAGGCTGGGGTGATGGTTGGGACTGGGCTGGAGATACCTTCTTCCTTGGGCTGCCAGAAGGGGTTTAGCCTATGTATATCACAGAAATGAGGCCAAGTTTAATGCAGGTCCATTCCAATGGTTTTTAACAGAGAAGCTGAAGACTAAAATAGTCCTGGGCTTGTTGTCCAGCTGTGGTTACCCTTTTGGTGTGTTTACCAGGAAGCCTCCCCTGCTATTACAGCATGTTTAAGTTGGTGTCACCAGAAGCTGAGAGAAAGGCTGCTGCAGGAGAACAGCAGTGTATTGATATTGAACTGTTCCTTCTTTCCTTGGCCTTTAACCAATATTCATCTCTTTCTTTTTCTCCTCTGCTGCCTTCTGGGATGCTTGGACATGCAGAGCAGCAAGGGCTTTTGGAGAGTATCTTTCCCAAAACCACCCCGAAGGTAGAAACGGCTCAGGTAAGAGAACTGACATTGCTTATATCCTTATGTGCTTGCACCTATTTATTAACTGGCCTTCCAATGAAAGTGCATTTATTCATCATAAAGGGTTAGTGTGAGATCTCAGCAGAAGGGGTTACCCTCTAAATCGGTGAAGTCCTTGAGGAGAAAAGGCAGTTTGTTGACTCAAAGGTTGGGTGGGCTGTGGGGACAAGTTCAGTTGTAGTGAACAAGTGTCCTGTCGTAAACCCGCCCCTAGAGCTAATGTCCTTGGAGGACGTTTCAGCTGGGAAGGGAAAGACAGTGCTGCGCAAGGCATCTGCACTGCTTTGTCACTTCTAGGTCTTGCTTTCACTGGAGAATAAAAGTAGGTGAGTTATAGTGTCAACTGATGTGCTTGGGGTGTGCGCAGCCACCTGCCTTTGCTGGCAAAGGTGACATCTGGATTTATTCTAGGGTTTGCTTCAGCATGGGTTAAAATGAGATTTGCCCTCTCTGGTTGAGCACATCAGCGTGTGCCAGCTAATGTGTTAATATTTTGTACACAGGTATTGTCCCTATCAGCTTATGCTGAGTTCTGCTTGATGGGCAAGAGAGCACAAGAGAAACTCACTTGACTTCTGACAGGCCTGTGTCTGGTCTGTGAGGAAAGAAAACATTTTGCAGGCTATAAATTAACTATAAAACCTATAGAAAATCCCACAGAACCCACATAAAACCCTGTATAAACGAGTAGCAGATTGTTCCCTAGTTCTGAACTGTTTTGCCAGGGGTAACAGTTTTAAATAGAACATAATTTAGAGTGATGTTACCATTTAATGTAAATTGTGTGTGTGCTTAAACCTCTGCAGGCAGGGAATGTGTCTTGCTGAGAGAGCAAGCCCAGTCCTGCCAGCCTTTGGCAGGCAGCTGAATAAGTCCCTGCCTTTTCTCTTGGATCTAATGACCTTCAAGTTATCCTTGGCTGGATTGTGCTACTTTTGGGAATGGAAGGGCTTTCAAACAATGTACTGGAGTTTTCCTTGATTTTCTTTCAGACATGAGAACTCCAGTGACACATTATTTAGTCTAAGAACAACCCGTTGTGGTAGGAGGGGAAGGGTAGAAAAAGGCTGGGGTTTAATGCAGTGGAGGTGAGGTGTCTGAGGCAGAGGGAGGAAAGGGGTTGGACAGGCAGTGCAGGACAGGCTGGGCAGGTCCCAAAATGCCGGGCAGAAGTGTTCTTTATCATGGCCATTTCTGTAGCTGCTTCTCTGAGCTGAAGTCTTTGCTGGTGCTTTTCTGCACAGCCCCACCACAGGTGTCAGGAAGAAGTTTCATTCTTCCCTATGAGGGTGCTGAGGCACTGGCACAGGGTGCCCAGAGAAGCTGTGGCTGCCCCATCCGTGGCAGTGTTCAAGGCC
>WYDI02030374.1:0-23027 GCA_009867235.2 Psittacus erithacus
CTTAGTGTGGGTAGGCCTATAGTCTTCTAAATTTAGCTCAACAAGTTACATCCTTGCTTGAATATAAGGTTGCAATAGTACAAAAGATATGGCCATCTGGGGAGTGAAGCATGAATCTGGTACTGATGCTTGTCACCTTTAAAGGACACTTTCTCTCTAGAGTTGTGTATGACAGATGTCTTATCAGACCAAGTACAAGAAGTCACTGCATCCATCCTCCCTAAGGCAGGACCAGGTTTACCTCAAACCATTCAACACAGTTTCATCCAATTTGCGCCTACACATGTCCAGCATTGGTGAGTCCTTGAGGTGACCTGCACCGACATGTAACTATCCTTACCATATATTTGTTTCTTTTAACGTCTCATATATGTTTCTGTCACATTAGTTTAATTACATTATTTCTTACACTACCTGCAGTGAACACTACTGCATTAGTTCCTTTCTCTATGCTTTGGCCGCTTCTGTTAAATCAGTCTAGAACTTGATCCAGCCAGGAAATTAATCCATTTCAGACATCCCATTATCCTTGTGCTTTTGTCTTGCCAGAAATGTCTAGATCAGGATGCCTGTTTCCCAGCCAGTCACTTCAATCCTTTTTAGGCACTTAAAAATAAACTTTCTTACAGAGAGCCTTAGCACACTGAGTACCTAAACTGAAGTTAGTGGATGATCTGGGAGCAAGTCCTGTTTGTTTTGGCATGTCTCTGTACGAGTAAAAGTCTGACTATATGTATCTGCTTAAAAAAAGTGAAGATAGAAAGTCTATATTTTTTTATTTTTTTAAATATTTTTCTTTTTTTTTTAAACTATTTTGGCAAATCAACCATACATCTTCTCACTTCCTCCTTCTAAAAGCTAACCAGATGGCATATGCCAGCATCAAAATTTCCCACTGATCATTTGTTTATCATTCAGTCACTTCAAGCATGTGGTGGAAAGTTTGAACTGACACTGGGGTATGGTATTTATTAATAACCAAAAGTATGATTTAAGCAAGTTGCCATTTAAAAAAATCACAGTCCAGTCTACTTTGCATGGTGCAGTGCAGTACCAGTAGATGCTGAAAGTTAGCAGAGCTAAGTACAATATGGGGTTTGGAGTCCTGTGTCTGATGCTTTGGAGGTTAATGGAGTAGGTATTTTTGTAACCTTACAGTAGTGGTTAATAAAATAATGGATGAGGAATGGGTGAAAGAAGTTTCTTTAAAATTTTTATTTGTTTTCTTTTGATTTTCTTTTGGCTTCACAGGCATGCTTAAGCAAACACAATCTCATGATCCTGCAAACAGCAGTTCCCTTGGCAAAATGATTTGGGATGGGTTTGGAGACCTTCAGTTAGAAAATACATTTGCAAAAAAATAAGCTGTCAGAGAATAAATATTTAACTTTTCCATTTCTTTTCTTGTTTGCGTGGAGTGTATATGACAAACCTAAGTCATAGCTGCTAATATTGTAGTTAATATCAACAGAGCTATATTTGGAAAGGAAATTACTCGGACTGTCATGATTTCACATCCTTTTTGTAATTTCTTCTCCTGGATTGATTTTTCATGATGACAGACACTAAACCAGGCCAACTTGCCAGGCAGCTCAGAGTGTCATACAATAAAGTGTGAGTAGTGGAGTTCTGTATACAAAGAAATTACCCACAGAAAGTACTTACTAAAATGAGAAAAGCAGAATAAAACCTATGACCAGAAGTTAAAACCAGACAAGTACAAGTTACAGTAAAGGGGCAAAATTTAAGAGATTAAACCAAGTTGGTTACTGGAGACTCTTCTGCCTTGGAACATGATTGGAGGTTTTGCAGAATATATGATTTATTTGAACTTTACTGGACTTGATGCAAGTAGTAACCAGAGTAATTGTGTGGTCTGTAATGTAAAGGTGGTAAGGCCAGATGAAATCTGCCTTACTTATTTTTGGTCTGTGATCAATAGAGAGACTTGTTTCAGTAACCTCTCAATCTCATTTTGGCCATACAACCTGGGGTCCTAACGGACATTGCCCTATGTCTTGGAAGTATCGTCACTACAGAAAATAAACACTCTGTGCAAATAAAACATCAGGTTTTCACTGTTTTGGTTTTTTTTCTTTTTTTTTTGCATTGGCATGTTGAACTGTGCCAGCCTGTAAAGTATATGTGAAAACCATTAGGAGAAGGTTTCTTCAACCAACGATACATATCATGATAATAAGTATTAGGCTTGGTAGTCAGTAGTAACAGGGTCAGTGCCTTAGAAAGCAGCTCATTGCAGACTGCCAAGTAAAGGGAAAGTGATTAACTTGAGTTTCTAAGGGAAAATGAGCAGCCCATGAGTTCAGTACTAGATTGTCTGTAGTTGTGCTAACAGGCTTTGTCTCTCTTTCCTTTAGCAGCAGGAGTAAAGTCACTGCTTGGATATGTGTCTTCCTTATTACTAAACTCATTTGCATTGGGAATTGCTGAAACATAGAGGAAATCCAGTGATCTGAGCAGGAGAGAGGCCCAGGATGCCCTAAGTTCTCATGCTAAGCCTTGGCAAAGAAGTTGGCTCCTGTAATTTCCTCTTCTCCCTGCAAAGAGGTTAACACAGTAATTATTCTAAGTAACAAGATCTCTGCATGCTTGGCAAAAGGCCAGAGATTCAGTGGGCTTACTTCCCTGATGTTCAGGCCAATGGGTGCACTCACGCTGCACAATGAGTTGCAGATGCAATGATCTCATGCACTACATTGGTAAAATGCTCTGAAATGTTTACCCTGAAGTCGAATGCAAATGCAAAAAGACCGGTTGCCTGAAACTGCAATCTGAACATCCAAGAACAGAATTACACCAACAACCCCCTCAAACCCCCAGTTTAATCCTTTGCTTTGTTGCCTCATCTTTCCCATCTGTGAAATGGAAACAATTCCACTTAGCTTTGTCTTGCTTTGCCCTGAGGAACTGGAATGAGCTAGACCTTTCAAAAGGACTTTGAAGGCAGATTATTGTTTTTCATTACTGTGTGCAACACTTCCCACCACGAAGTGATATTTGAGAATAAAGGTACAATTCCGCTTTGCCAAAAAAGAAATGTTAGCCTTCCACCAAAAACATCTCACTGCTTTAATTGTGAGATGGAAATCATCTGTGTTTGACAGAGCCATTTGCACCCTTTGCCAGTGTTGTGTGGTTCTGCATTACCAGTCTGGACCTGGTGTATTTTATTTTTTCCTCCACTTTCTGTTGCGGATTATGTGTTGCAACTTTGACCTGGGACATTTCTTTTCTTCAGAAGGATTAAGCTCCAGTTGTTTTTCTGTGAGCAGTATCATTTGCAGCCCAAGAAATATGGTTTCCTTCTTTTAAAATGGGTCAGACCCTTTTGGTTTTTTAGCCACAAACAATGGAGTTCAGAGAAAAATCCAGAGGCATACAGACTTGGGAGCCTTTGTGGCTTTTGATGTGAAACAGGCCTGTCTAATGCATTCAGTTCCTTGTCAGTTGTGAAAGAAATGTCTAAAGTTTCATAACATCATATCAGTTGCACAAACAACTTGTCCTTTTAAAGTAGGTGCTTAAAATCTGCACTTGGTTTTAGTAAAGCTTTGTCTATTTTTATGCTGGAACAGGTTTCATTTTCTAGGGTAGAAGAAAGAAGGTAAAGATTTAACTTTTTTTTTTTTTTTTTAATAGGAGACAAGTAACTCCATTTCAGATGTCTGTGTCTCATTCAGGGCAATTGAAGATTTCACGTCATTTGATATTTTGTTTTGAGAAGCCTAGGAACTGTTTGTGAGTTTCTACTTATGTTAGATTTAAACTCTATTTCTCTTCAACCCTGGGGATTTAGTCTGGGTTGAAGTGCATGCATGTATGAATTAAATCATAGCAACATTGCTATGTCTTTTCTTAATGCAGAGATCTCAAAGCTCTTATTCATGTGCTCATTTCTCACTTCTTCCCTGTGAGATGAGTATGGTAGTTGTATCATTTCCAGAACTGCAAGATCCTTATACAACAAACCATACCTCTTCCTTTCTTCCCTTCTAATGAGTTTTACCTTGAGAAAATAGAAGAGGCTGATACCTGCACATAGATCTTTGCAACATCCAGTTTGATGTCCTTTGTTTATAGCTCAAGAGAAGGGATGCAACTGAAGCTGTGTTTGATAAAGGACATTTTTAGCTGGTTGAGCAGTAGTGATTTCTGTTTAAATGCTTACAATCCCATTGATTTCACTGGCACAGTTTCAGTAGCCTAGGCAGGTGAATGCTGCTCAGAATCATTGATGGCCTTAGGGCTTTCCCAGTGAGGTGTGAGATGTGGATTTGAAAGACAAAAAGCTTCAATTCTGGCTCATCTGTGTGATCCAGCTAGCAGGTCTTGTACAAGAGGTGAAGGGGTATTAGCACTTTGTGCTTGCAAAGTCGACAGCCTTCCTCAGTTCTTCAGGTAAAAGATTAAGATTTTTTTACCAGTTTAAGATCCCAGGCTGTAGATCTCAACTGAGTCATTCAGCCCTTCATGAGGTATTTTTTTTGTAGCTTTGGATGCCATCGGCACTCAGTAAAGCACAAAAAAAAAAACCAACAAAAGCCAGGAGAGGATGAACGCCACTGTGGAGCACAGATCTGAAATTAAAGTACATTGCTGTCTCATTTCTAGGAGGTACGTAACTGGGACAACTTTAGTCCCTCAGTAATAGCTGCAGCCCATTACGTGCCAGACATGTCTGTTATAGACTTGATAGATGAACTGCATGATGGCTATGGAAGGTCATCTCCTGCAGAAAGGATAAAAAAATGTTTGTGTATCTTAGGCAAATGGAGGGATGGGTAACAGAAGCATGCAGAGAAGCAGGTACTTTTCTAGTTACCAGGAGAAGGCTGCTCACCTTCACAGACCAGCAGAGCTGGCTTAATGGAGCAACAGCAGCTATTGCACCAGTTGAGAGAACAGCAAAGCTGCCATGGCAGTCTCTTCTCCTCAGGGTATCCCAGACAGGATTCTGGCCAAGCCAGCCCAAATTTCTCCTGTGCTTGCCACTGCCGCACTGCCCCTCCAGCTGGCTACAAAAGACAAAATCCAGCCCATAAGCTGAAATAGAGTAAATATTAGTTAAGCATTTACAGCTATTCAGAACTTACAAGCAGTTGCAGCAGCTGTCAGGTTGGGAGATACCTCTTCCGGTACATGATGTAATCCAGCCAGTGTATCAAGGATGTTTTTAGTGAGACTGGCTGCAACCACTGTCTCAGGGAGTGAATAAAGTGATCAAGTCCAAAGTCATATCCCACACAGGTGACTCAGAGATGACAACAATCACAGAGCACCATAGATGGACAATTTCAGTATAGATCTCTCTAGCTGGTGAAGGTCTTTCCTCCCATGTAGTCCATGAAACACCATAGGAAAAAGGTTCAGCGATGTCCTTGATGGAAGTTCAAAAAGTGCAAAAAAGGCTATGGACATCTATTTTTTTTCTCTGAGATGGTGCTCAACCTATTTCTTTTTAATAAAGACATCATGTAGTGTTCAGTTTTGTGGGCTCCCCATTACTCTAAACAAGCTATGTTTGCTCTGCATTAATCATTAATTTCTTTGGCTGGAACACTGGCCTTCTGTGTAGACACTCAGTAGAATATAGCAGAAAAGTAAGTGATCTTTTCTCTTGTTTAATACTGCCTCTCTAGCAATTGATGGTATTGATCAATGTTTCTTATGTTTCCAGATATTCTCTGTGATGGGAAAAAAAAGCCATATTCAACTAAGTGGCAGCTGTATCAGATACCAGCAAATATATGTCTTTACTGAATTTAAAGCATCATTCTTTTTTTTTTAAGTATCTCTTTCAATGTTGTCATATATAAATAGATTATATGTATTACATATCTTTTTCCTAACATGATTGAGATATTGCAATCAGAATATTCCTTCTCCTCTCTGAATTCATGCAATAAAGTATATCACAGCTGCAGCCACATGAGGACATGCTGGATGAATCTACCTTTAGTAATTAATTCTCGTCTGTCCATAAGCATAAATAAATATGGCAGGGATGGATCTTGATCATAGTCTTGTTTCAATTGGATAGACATAATTAAGCGTTATATAAACATGATTGCTAAAGTAATTTACATGCTCTAAGGTTTACTTGTGTAGATTTTAAAAGTCAGTGAACAGAATTTGAAGAAATACTATTCATATTTTCCAAAGAAATATAACTTTGAGCAAAGGCAAAATTTGGAAATAATTATTCGAAAATACTTCAAAATAATTATTGGCTTAAGAAGCTAGAGCAGCAACCGGAAAAGAAAAAAGGGCTGAAAGTAGTCCTTGTAATTTCAGGAGCCTATATGATTTATAAGAAACTAAGTTTGTGCTGTGTCAACATGGATTTTTTTTTTTAACCTACCTTCAGAGATCATAATTTTTTTAAAAATTATGTAGACAAATGACTAAATGGGTGTAGTCATACATTCACCCTTTTAAGGTAATTTGAGATTCTTCAGAAAAGTGCTATATGATGACTAGACATTCTTGTAGCGTATATATTTTCTGTGTGAGAGTAGGGAATGAATGCCCACACTGCTGTAGAACTTAAAAGGGAGGAATAATTTAGGAGGAAAAAAATCCAGGAAAAATAGATCAAGAATTCTGTGCAAAAAGCAGCTGGATACGATGGACGAAGGTTTAGCTGCTTTTCATAGTGACAGATAAGTAATGAGGTTGAACTGCTGTGATATTGTCTGGAAATAGAATAGATGACATTCTTAATAGGCTCAAATTGATTCTTAATAGTTCAGACCACCTGCTGAAACTGTGGAATAATATAACTGGTACTTTTATTATGACCTTCATCTAAAGCACACTAAACACTCTAGGAAGGTATGTGGATGTTTCTAAATCTATGCTTTGGTTGGACAGTTTGGGAAAAATAATTTGCACAGGTTTTGAGGGTCAAGCTCTGTCATGACTGGTATAAAACCAAACCCAATGAAGTTCCAGCTCTGTCTTCCAGGTGTTTAATAATCTCAATATCTGTTTAAGCCAGCTTCTCAAAAGCTATATGTGTGAAAGAACACATATGGAAGAATGTAATAATAATACTAATAATAGCAATTCATAGTAGTAGTAGTATTTGGAAGGGGGGGCTTGTGTACACACACGCATACAGTATCTTCTCATGCTGACTCTGTTCACAGAATTCTTAGGTGACCATAACATTCAGAGTGATTTACAACATCATGTTCTGCTCTAGACATGCATAGTGATAACAAGATGTGTTAAAGTTGCAGAGTCTGTATTGACTCCAAGTCATTCAGTTTCAGGAGTATTCAGTTTGAAATAAGAAAAACAGAGCATTCATTCAGAATCCAGGAGTATTCAGTTTGAAATAGGAAAAACAGAGCGCACAATTGCAATAAATATGAAGTGAAGAGAGTACTGTAAGATAACAGAACCAAAGAACAGGAAACATTAATACTTAAGGATGTCTCCTGCTCATGTCCATTATGAAATAGTTTGAAAGGCATAAAATTGGCAGGAACCCAATTGTTTCTAGGTGCATCTGGAAGCTGATTATAGAAACACTTTCTGCATGATACAATTAACTCCATCTAGCATCTATATATAGCCATGGGAGTTTTTTATATGGAGATATTATCAAGGATATTCTTTCACATTGACTGTAGGAGGTGGGGCCTTATGAAAGTAAAAACCTGGACTATCATTTCTGGTCTTGATTGTGCGCTACAAAGTGAAATATGCTCCCCATCTATGATAATATAAATTATGTCAATCGAATAAAGAGAAGACAGACATTTGTGATGAATGGCTATTTCTAGCACATTTAGTGATTTCATTGTAAAATTGGAATCATAGAAGCCCAGACTGGTTTACGCTGGAAAGAACCTTAAATCTTATCCAGTTCCAAACCCCTGCCATAGCCAGGGACACCTTCCACTACAGCAGGTTGCTCCAAGCCCCGTCCAACCTGGCCTTGAACACTGTAAGGGATGGGGCAGCCACAGCCTCTTTGGGCACCCTGTGCCTGCGCCTCATCACTCTCGCAGGGAAGAACTTCTGCCTAAGATCTCATCTCAATCCCCCCTCTGGCAGGTTAAAGCCATTTCCCTTGTCCTATCACTACATGCCCTTGTAATCATGCTTCAAATGTTGTGGCTTTGTGTCCAAAAAAGGAGAGAAATACTAATCCTTCCATTCTTTTGCTGCATAATGCTGATGTAGAAGTAAAAAAAAAAAAAAAAGCCATCAAAATATATCTTAGATGATGACTGTAACTTGTTGACTGTTGCACCACACATACATTAGAATGCCATGGGGCCCAACTCAGAGACTGGAAATGTTTTCTTTTGCAGGTAGTATAAAGAGAACAAAAGGTACTTCTTCATTATTAGAAACCAAGTACTGAAGATAAAATTTCTTCTCTTCAACCTGTGTTTGTCTCATTGCAGTAGAAAAGAAACAAGGTGTAACTAAAGGTGGCAGAGTGCTAATTGAAATCCTGTGCTTAAAAGACATTCTCATAAATCATGGAAGTGGAGATCTGCTCCTATATCTGCTTCATCTCTGCTCTAGAGCTAAGTCAGTTACTTATTCTCTCTGCCTTTTAGTTTCTCTGCCCTGTATGGGTGTTTAGCAATATTTATTTAAAGAGATGCAGAGACATAATTTATTAATATTTGTAGCATTCTTTCAGATCACTGATAAGCTGGGGTATGGAAAGACATTGGTCTTATTGAAGAATGTCTTTGTTCAAGATAAAAATGAAGCAATTTTTCTGCTAGGTGGGTAGAAGTTTGTACAAAGATCTTTGTTTTTGAAAGGAAAAAAAAAGTGGATCACTTGGACTTCAGACCTGGTGATCTGAAACTGCATCAATGCTTCCAGAGAGGAAATACAGCAATCTCTTCAAAGCAGCAGAAGGAGACACAGTATTAACCAAGGCTGAATTGGACCAGCACTGTTTTTCACAGTGATAGTGGTTAATCATTAAAATAAGGGGCCAAGGGAAGTGATGAATTCTTCATCTTTTGATGTCTTTGAGATTGAAGACCTCTCTGGAGGAAACATTTTAGATGAAAGTTATTGGGCTGAACAAAAGAGTAACTAGGTAAAAATTAAAGCTCTATGACATATAAAAGATAGATGATCTACAAGTCCCTGTACATGTGTGATTCATTTTACACAACTTTAGATGTCTGAAATTAGATGTCTAAGGTTGAACTGGTCACCCTGGGTTCCCTTTTTAGTCAACAGTAAGAAATAGGCATCTCCAGGGAGTAATCCATTTGATGTGCCTTAGATGCCTGTTTTAGTTTGATGTGAATTGTCCTCTGGGGTGCCTGTTTCTCTTCATTGACTGTCAAGGAAGCCTACAGTGACTTGTGCACTTTCAGGCATGTCATTTTTAGATGCCCAAGGAAAAACGCATCCCTCTGTGGGTTACCTAGGAGTTATGGAACAGTAGCCCTTAATTTATAGGACAGAGGCCTGTTTCATGATAGTATGTGCTTTGCATCAATTTTGAGCCAGATACTGCTCACTGAGTCACATTTCCACCTTGGTGAAACATTCTATGTTTTGAAAGGAAGACCTGAGAACATCACTCTCATAGGGGCACAGATGTGTGTAAAGTTGGGCCAGATTCTGGTCTGAGTTACTCTTATATACAGTCTCAGCAATTTCACAGGTTTTGGTGGAATTAACATGCCTCGCATCTTCAGAATAAAAGCAGAAATGCGCCATTTTTACAGGATTAATGCAACTGCTACAGCAATTTGATGCTTTCTGTGTAAGGAATGATTAGACAAAAGGTGGGTCTGGAAAAAATGCTATGCATCACTGAGCATTTATAAAGCAAACACTCTTGAGAAAATCCTTGTTGAGCATGTGAGACAGTGTTAAAAACACTTTCATCTTTCATTTCTTCCTGTCCTGTAGTCTTCCTGGTGCTGCTCCAAATTCATTTCATCACCTGGTGTTACTTGGTTTAGACCTGTGCCTCTTCGTATTCTGTTCGTAGCGGACTCCTGCATAGTGTTTCCAAATTCCTCAAGTCTAACCTTGTCGCTCAAGATGATGAACCTGTCATCATGCCAGAGGTGTGCTCTGAGCTGCTTGGAGCAATGCTCAGCCCACACCTGATGCGAGCAACTGTGATGTTTAAGATAGGGGCTTAACTACCTTAAAGGCTCTTCCTTGTCAAGGGAAGAGGTGGGAGCTTCTGGCAGGTTCCTCAGCACTGGTCTGTCTGTTGTTGTCTTTCTGTGGACCACAGGGAGGGAGATGTGGCTTAGATGCCCCAGTGATGTTCTTACTGCAAGACAGCTTGTATCGGTGGTGGTGCTGATTCATCGTGGACCACATACTATCTAGGAAGCTTTGTAGTGCATTGGTGAGTAGACACAGGATTCTCAAGGCGAAGTGAGTTTATCACTCTGTATAATTGCAGAGGAGTCAAGTATGGCTATACAGCAAGTCTCAGCCCCTGCCAGTTGCCTGTTATCAGGCTACCTTCTCGTGGTCTGTTGTCTTCCTGGGTAGTTACTCTTGAGTTTCCAACAGCTGCTGCTGTCCACCTAATCAAATGCAGAACACTCCTGGCATACCTCACTGGTGTGGAGAAATTTGAATTCCAGAAGCTCTGTGAAGTAGAGGGGCAGTGTAAACATGCGTCATTGCAGACACCATGCCCAGACTGGGTCTCTGCACCGCTGATCCTGAAGATAGCAATATGTTGTGTATATCACTATGCATGCACAGCCTGATGTGAGGAGCAGTAATGGTGCAACCAGATGACAGGGGAAGGAATGGGATTATCATTACTACATGGCTTTTTTTGATTCTTCGCCCTATGCAATTTGCAGGCTCCCATGGTACTGTACCACAGGCTGTTTAGCCATTCTTCAGTTCTCACTCACTGCTGCAGAGAAATCTGATCCTCTTCAATTATGGGGGACATGATACTCTTGCCACATCCAGCTGTTGCTGACATGATGGTATGTGCATTGCCTCAACCAGCAGTGAATTTTCAGTCTGCAGTATCATGGTTGAGGTGAGTGTTAACCTGTTGCTTTCCTTGGAGACATAAATCTTGCTGTGACGGATTTTTCTGTGTAAAGGTTGCCCTGGGGAACAGTCATTGTACACTGACCTGAACTGTGGATACAGAGGAAATTTTGCACTTTTGGAGCTTGCACATGCTTTCTGCTTGTAGAAATTCACCGTCCCTTAAGCAGAGGCCTTTCAGTGCAGTTTTCTCTCCTGCGTGACACACTCCTGCTTATGTCAACAGGAGCTTCAACTACAGCACAGGTACAGAAAAAGCCTAAGGGGGTCTCTTCAGAAGGAAATAAATAGCTGAAGCTTTTAGGTTGGCCTGTAAAACCTTGGCTCTGAAATGACCTTTGTTTTTCTCACCTAATGAGAGCTCACAATGATCTGATAAATTCTCAGAGGTGCAGAAATCTCTTTATTTTTGTAACCTGAAAAGTCTGGTTTTGTTTGGTTTTAAACTGGGATTGTTCAAGTTCTTAGTCACTGAGATAGTACTCTTCTTCCAATAAAAAAGGAAAATTGGAAAAAGTGATATTCATTAGCTGGCTTGAGGATATTAAAGTGTGGAAGAAAACATCACTGCTCCTGTTTGAGCAGTAGTTCAAGAAACATGTATCTTAGAATCGTAGAATCACAGAATCATTCAGGTTGGAAAAAACCCTTAAGATCATTGAGTACAACTCTGAACCTAACAATGCCAAGTACACCACTAAACCATGTCCCTGAGTGCCACATCTACCTGTCATGGAGATTCCAACATCCTTATGGAGACAGGCACCACCATTCAGACTTCTTCATTACTTGGGATGATTTCTTATTGCTACCTGCTTTTCTGCCTCAGATGCATCATTGCTACCATACTGTGGGAAGCATTTTCTAAGACGTAATAGTTTTTATCCTCTGATGGTGCGTATGTTCTCTGAGGTGTTAACCTCATCTTGGGAGACTTTGAAGATTTCCTATAGTCCTGAAGGTGCTTAATGCTGTCTCGTAATTCTCAGCTGAGTGCCTCACATCCTGAACCTTTGCTGCACCCGAAGGACAGATGTGGGAGCAGTGGCAGAGAAGCAAGAAAGATTTAATTTCAATACTAAGTGAACTGGTTCCTATTTAGAAAGTTAACATTTATAATGAGGATTTAAGGATCTAACCTTTTTTCTTTTATTGCTAATAAAAGCTTGAATACAACAAAAACCAGCCTTCATTCACTTAAGAATGCTTCCTAGATACTAATACAGAGTAAATGAGTTGTTTGTTAATTCCTGAGATTTCTTAAACTTTGGAGCACAGGAAATGTTACACCAGTCAAAGTCTGATTTTTGTCTAAATATGAGGTTCCAGTTACTGACTGTATTGGCTACAGTCACCAGACTACACCAGATGCTTCAAAGGAGCATGCAGGGAACCATGTACTAGATGATAATCGGAGTTGTAATTTGCTCATAAGAAAAACAGCTTCTTATCTGCTGTCGCCATTCAGTGTTTGGCTTACATCCTGAGATGTGACAGTTTATATCTTATTAAGCACAGATATTTTAAAGTGATAGCAGATAGCCCCAAAAGAAGGAACTGGAGCTTGGGAAATCTAAGAGTGCAGAATTATCCCCTGATGGGATGGGTGACATGGACCAAATGACGTAATCTTTCTGCACCTCCATTTCCTCACCTAAAAGCCATCAAAGATCTTCATAGTTGTGATGTTCCTGAGATCTAAAACTGTGACAGAAGAGCAAGGAAAGGTTAAATGAAAAATCAGACTTGTATCTAGAATATGAGCAATTATTACAAGGAGTGCCTTAGATCGAGTACTAAGTTAAACCAGTTCCAGAGAACAAAATGTGCTGTTCTGTTTTTTGGACTGTGTACTCCAGACATTTGGCAGAGTTTGTGTACAAATTGATGGTGTGCAATCAATTTGGCTGTTTATCCCATGCTGTCTCTTAGGTGCAAATCCTCCACTTATTTCCATGGATCCTTCACTCAGCAGGGAGAGTAGTGCACTAAAAACTGAAAGAAAAATCCCCCAGGCAGTCACTTTTGATGGTACTGTTCACTATTAATGTTTTAAAAAGAGGAATACAGAAGTGCAAACAGAAAGGCCTTGTTCTGTTCATCTTCCTGCAGCCAACTCAAGAAATTCTTACCTATTTCCTCTGCAAAGAGTGATCTAGGAAACAAAGGACATCTGAAGACATGAAATGAGTTGCTCACCCAGGACTTTGAAGGTCACCTTGCAGTTCTCTGTGGTTGAGATATTATTCCTCTTTCAGCCTTTTCTTTTTTTTTTTTTCCTTCTTCATCTACTTCCTCCCTTAAGCTAAATGACAATTTATGAAGCTTTGTGGTTTGGTTGTTCTTAATGGGAGCATTGAAGAATTATAATACGCTGAATGCATGTGACAGAGCGTTCCTTCCTCCTGCTTTCGCTCCCATCCCTGTCAGCTGCTATGGCTCTTCACATTTAACCATTCCCGGCTTTCAGAATACATTGGTTTCCATTCTCAGACCTTCTTTGCCTTTTCTTGCAGCTGGTCATCTCACATGCGGTCAGTGTTTGTGGAGTAGATAGAACCCACCTCTAAAACTATATTCCCTCTTCCCCCTTCTTGCCTCTGGAAAGGTCACATAGCTCCTGGGGTTCCTGTGCTCACACTGGGAGGTTATCAGGAGAGAGAAAGGTAAACCATTAATAAAGGATAAATGAAGCAAACTACAGAGTAGCAGGCTGTGGTCCTACAGACTGTCAGAAGTCAGCAGTTCAAACTGAGCCTTGAAGATCTTTCAACATGTGTTTAGGAAGGTGGTGGAAAAAAGCTGCAACACAGTTAAAAGCACTCTTGTCATTTGAAATGGGAAGGGATGTAGTAATGCCTCAAGCCTCTGTGTTTGCTTTGGGTTTGTTTTTTTTTTTTTTTTTTTTCCCCCTGATTTTAATGAGGTGGTCTCCTATTTATGGGAGAAAAGCAGTCTTTCCTTAACAACTGTAATATCTCAATTCTGTTGTGAAAGGCAATGAGCACTCAGGTACCACTTGAGAAGGGGATAGCCACAGCCTTCTGCAGTGGTGTACCAAAAAGGTAATATCTGTATGTATATCCTCTTCTGGGCAAGGAGTTGCAAACTCAAAGTACAAATAAGCTTTTATGAAATAAGATTTTGCCTGACAGCCATCGAGGTTGGACAAAAGCAACTTTAGGAGCCTAGGCTAAACACAAAGTGTAGACAAGCCTTAATTTAGAGTTTCACAGATTAGGTTTCATTCTACTCCTGCATAGTCGCTGCATCTAGTGGAAGGACACAGCTGCCAGAATAATATCAAATAGAAGATGCTTCTGCACCAGTGTGACTTGAGTGTGGTTTCCTTTGGAATATTCCATTGTAAATTCTCCAGCCCTTACAAAATAAACTGGTGGGAGAGTTAAATGTCTGTTTCCTACAAGTATTAGTTTCTGTGCAAAACACAAGTGACTTTGTAAGTTGTTATTGCCTTTTGAATGGAAACTCCCAGGTTGGAGTGGGCTTTGTGTACTGCATTTCAGGTGAGAACTGTACTCACAGTCCTCCTTAGAAACTGCAGTTATAAAATATGCAACAGAATCATTCATATGTTTTAGGGTAGATCAGTAATCAGAAGTAATTTTTCTAAAGTACTTTTCCATTTTCAGAATGACTTCTAAAAGCTGCCTAGTACTTTACAGTCCCAGCCAGGAAAAGCATATGTGGGACAAAGCAGTAAGTGCTTCTTGTAGTTTATAAGGTGTTAGAAAATCTAATAAAAATAGAATAGAAATGTTAAATATTCATTATACTCTTACAACTCCCCTGAGAGTTGGTAAAAGGCACCAAAATATTCCATTCAATAACATCCCGAATATATGCATGCAGTCTGTTGTTTCAAGAACGTCAAAAACAGTGTAGCAACTTTGCTTCATCCATGGTAGTAGTTTAATATTATAAAACTTTACAGAAAAAAATACAAGTATAAGTTCACAGATACTCATTTCAGATCCTTGTAGGCTTAAAAAAAAAAAAAAAAGAAAAAGCAAGAAAACACATAGAAGCTAAGAGGGAGAATATCACCACTTATATTTATGAAATACTCCCCTCTTTTGGCTCTGGCCTTCAGTTGTCACTTTGAGCAAGTATTGCTCTCTTCTGAGCACTACATATTCTGTATGATCAATAATAAAATGGTGTGCCATCAAGAAACATGTCAGTATACATGCCTGGAGCTCACATACTCCCTTTAGAATAATTGTGACAGCCAAAAACATGAAATGTGGGCATCTGATGGACTGGCTAATCCCCTTTAATATTCTTAAAGAAGCAAAGGGAAAACAAAATCCCAAAGAAGTGAAACTGAAGTCACTATCAGTAGTCCCAGAAGGTAAAGTATTCTCCTAAAACCAGTGACCACTGCAACTCAGTCCATGAATCATGGCACTTAAGCCTGAGGAGTCACATTCCATGTTGACACAGACCTTCAGTAGCCCCATTAAATGTAATGGGGTTGCACAAGATGTAAGTCACTGTAAAATATGAACCCTGATCTAATTTCTTTCCCTGAGATTAATTACTTCAAAGCCATTGCTTATTTCCTCCCCCTCTAAAATCCTAGTAAAACAGAATTTTTAAAAGCAAAGTATTTTATCAGTACTCTTCAAAGGAAAGCTGCTCTTAGCTCTCTATGCATTTTAAAACCAGAATTAAAAAAACAGGAAGAGGTTTCTTGTTTGAGATATTAGCTCAGAAGTGGGGTTTATTGGACAGTGTACTCATAGTTGGACATAATTTAACAGTGAACTAAATAGGCAAGTACCACATATGTGTGTATACATTGGAGTATACTGGCGAATTGCATAAGCATTGTGATGAAGAACTAGTGGTCCACTGCATTATTTCCACGATAATTAGCAGACAGATGACCCTTCTGATGGAAAAACTGAATTATACTTGTGAATATTCAGGAGGGACTATTGTACCTATTGCAAGACAGTGGACTGTATGGCCTAAAAGGTCCTTTAAAATGTGGTATTTATGACTCAGTGAGTGGTGGAGTTCAAGCCACTAACAAGAAAGGATAACACCAATAGTCTGAACAACCTGCAGATATGTCTATGTATGACAAATAGAAACAAAATACTAGTAAATCTGCCTGTCTTTACCTTTTTATTATTGCATTTGCTGTTCCTAGAAAGATCTCCTTTTACCTACTCAGAACCGAACAGAAAGAAAATCCTTCAAATCTTGACCGTTTTGTTTGTACACACATAGATAAAAAATTGCATTGAGCAACATTCTTCCTTACACAAATGAGGGTTTTTTTAAAACCTATTAAACTTTCAGAGGAATGCTTTGTAAAACAAAAACATATGTTTATATTTTGCAAATAGATCACAAAGTTAGGGGCTTTGTAACACCACAGAAAGGATTATTTACATTTACATAGTTTGATACAACTGCTGTTTAAAGATACTATGGTAGGCTTTTCTCCATACATGTTTCCCTAGACCACCACTGAAGACATTAAATATTGGACCATTACTTTTTTCCATGCTGAGCCCTTCATAAATGAACACATGGTACTGAAAAAGTACTAAACATCCTCAGAACTGTTTAAAACAATATAAACCCTGTTCATCTGTAATATATGTGAATAATCAGACTACAAGTGCTGGGTGGTGGTTTACAGATTTTGTCAGTATGTATTTGGGATGACTTGCATAACCGATTCATGGTCTCATCACCCATGATTAATGTGCTATAAAGTTACAGGAATGAAAAACTCTCACAGGCAGTCAGTGAAACAGGGTCCTTGCAGGAAAGAGCGCTATGTGACCATGTAATTAAAGTCTGTATCATGGATCTGTTTGCAGAAATGGACTGAACTGAGGTTATGCTCAGAAATTCATTAAGTCATGAGATCTTTCAGGTTCTTGTCTTTGCCAGTGTACTGGTTTTATGACAAGCTTTTATGTAATTCATTATATATGCTAATTATATAGTTTATATAGACTCATATCATTGCTTAAAAGCTCAAATGCATATAAATCTGGGGAAATACTCACAAATAGTACACAGTTCCTTATACATGCTAGTTTGCTCTTCTTGTATGAGTGATACTATTTCAACTACTTTTATGATGCTATTGCCCTTTGTTTTAGGGTGCAAAGGGTTAAAGCAGTTAATTCAGTGAAACGTGTGTGTTTCCACTGTATGCAGATAGCTAGAGAAGGCCTGAACTAAACCAGACCCCGGTTGTAGCAGACACTGTGAAAGATGGGTCCTGCTCCTCAGTTTATAGGCTAAAGCCAAATCGATCATTATGCGGCAAAAGAATGGAAGGATTAGTATTTCTCTCCTTTTTTGGGCACAAAGCCACAACATTTGAAACATCAAGAGGGACATTTTACAGGGGCATCTAGTGACAGGACAAGGGAAATGGCTTTAACCTGCCAGAGGGGAGACTGAGATGAGATCTTAGGCAGAAGTTCTTCCCTGTGAGGGTGCTGAGGTGCTGGCACAGGGTGCACAGAGAAGCTGTGGCTGCCCCATCCCTGGCAGTGTTGGGCCAGGTTGGACGGGGCTTGGAGCAACCTGCTGTAGTGGAAGGTGTCCCTGCCCATGGCAGGGGTTTGGAACTGAATGAGCTTTAAGGTCCCTTCCAACACAAACCAATCTGGGATTCTATGATTTCAGAGTCTTACCACTTCCTGAAAATGCTGGTTTTATCCTTAAACTCCAGCCATTCCCCACGGACCTCTAGAGCACATTAGGTTTTTCCTTGGCCTAATCACCCTATGGAAGTGGCTCCCTCTTACTGACTGTAGAAACGCCTTTGAGTAACCACCAACTATGCTC
The DNA here is from genome assembly GCA_009867235.2 of Psittacus erithacus. NCBI lineage: Eukaryota > Metazoa > Chordata > Aves > Psittaciformes > Psittacidae > Psittacus > Psittacus erithacus. The sequence goes on from WYDI02030374.1 coordinate 17,911, forward strand.
CTAAATCAGGTATCTGTACCAGGGAGTCGTCCCTCTCCTACTAAATCTATTCTTAAATGCTTAAATAGGAGCTGACCTCTTCTGGTGTTTTGGCTGGTAATGATAAAGTTTCTTGCTCAAAGTCAAAGAGGGTATAAGAGGTTTTCTTAATACCTATGCAGTGTCTTACACACAAAACCATCTAACCTCTGAATAAGCTTTTCCTTATCCTTAGGGCTTGATTTTCTGGAAGGTTAAATATGCTTTTTTACAGCACTCAGTAGTAGATACACTTTGGGAGCAGAAGTTCAATGATTCGTCATGGAGATTCCTTCATTTTCCTTTGAAGGGGAGGGTGATAGATAACATAAGACTGCTTACACTTTTAAGTATTTGAAGTATTGAGCATATGAGAGAAGGTGGAGAAGGGACAGTAGTAGTGAGAAGAAAGGTGCACACTGTCTCACAGTCAAGAGCCCACTCTGATTTCAGATAGATCCACAGGACTGCCCTACCATAGCTGGAAGAAAGCCTAATCCCTGGGATCATTGTATTCACAATCCTGCCTTGTGATCTTTATAAATCTCTTTCTGAACACAGAGGATGAGCATCCTAGTGGGATTGTCAAAATGCTTTTTGTATGAATGCTTGGTTCAAATGGAAACAGAGAACTGAGAAGTGTCCATGAAGAAACAACCATTTGAAGGTTTGCCTTATGAAAGATTAACTTGCATCCTACTCCTCCCTCCCTCCTCCCCCCACAAAGGCTGTTTTTAATGGGTTATGTTTTAAATGCCCATTGCTTAATTATTTATGCATCCTGAGCCTTATTTTCTGTTTGGAACTTTTGCCGTGGCACTACCCATATTATTTCACACCACTGACAGCCCACGCTGCATTGTGTACTAAACAGCATCTAAAGATCCCCTGGAGAATGCACACAGCAAGTGTGTAAGATCTGTGTAAATGTATGTCTGGGATGGATTTTGCTTGATTGCTTTGACTGGTCAGTCAGAGAGTGTGGCCAATCTAGAAGAATCCTGGAGAAATAGTTTCAACCCCAGTGCAAAAATTGAATTTTAGTATGTGTACAGTTTTAATTACTTGAGTATCTTCAGATGGGTTTGCTAATACATGTCTCCTGAAAATTACGTATGGATAGGAATAGTTTTAAAAGCACTTGAAGCCAAGCAAAAGAATAAGGAGAGAAGAATCACAGCAGTCTTGAGTGCTGCTAACAAGTCTCATGTTATCTGGGATTGATTCTTGCTAAAGTCTTTGATAATGCAAACATAGCCCATGACTTGAATTAATGTGACTACATTTCTAATGCAAGAAAAGTCAGGAGTGGGATCCTTATCAGGTGCTTAACTCTGTTAGAGACTCATAAACATGGACTCATATGCACCGCAAAGTACTGGTCCAGAAGCTCAGTGTAGTTACTGAAATCCACCCTTGCTCAACATTCATAGCCTTGGTTTTGCCCCTTATAATCATCAGAGATTTCTCAGGTGTGTACTAGAGTAACCCTGTTTTCATTATGCTCTCCAAACAGTGGAAACTCCTGCATTAATGCAGAAACATGGAAGGGAAGAATGGAAAAGATGTAGATAGTCTTGATGTCTCTCTTCCTATCATTTCACAATGGTTCCCTGTAGTATTTTTTCCATTCCCTATTATTTTTTCTAGTCCTACATTTTCAAAAAATATGTTTCCTGTTGCATTTGTAGGCTGCCCTGTAACTTAATAGATCTCACTCTCAGCAGGTTCTAATATTAAGCCTGAATTTCCTTTCATTTCATTCCTTTCCTCCTATTTGTATTGTGAAAAGCCAGTCGTCTCTTCAGCTGTTGATAGGAAAGCACCAGGAGTGAGAAGGGGAGTTTTGCTTAGCCTTTGGGATTCAGTGGGTTCTGTTTTCCAATGGAGACTATACTGATGGTATTGATTACACCTGCACTTGGATGTAAAGATTAGCTTAAAGGATAGATGCCTTCGATGTTTAGTGTTGCCCCCCTGGGGAAGGAAAGTTTCTAGATCAAGTCAAATCTGACTTTTTCTGAGAGTATGCTGCAATCAGACATCATCCCTTTCCCATCTGCAAAGTAATCTGCAGAATCTGGGCAAGTTTTCTCCAAGGGAGATGTCATGGCCTATTGTGAAATAACTCTTCATTTTCCAAAGCACACTTGTAGCTCGATCTTTCCCATACATGGAGCACACTCTCCACAGCACACAGCAGTAATGGCACCCGCTCTGTATACAGAGCTTGTGGGTTTTTTTGTTTTGTTTTGGTTTGGTTTTTTTTTCTTCTTTTACAAGAAAATGGGATCAGGTATTTTGAAAGCAGTGGTGTTTATTCCAGGAGAAATCCATCCAGGACAAGTGAACTGTCAACACCTACTTCTCAGTAAACAACTGTCAGGGTTTTGAGTAAATGAGGGCTGCGTGTGTGGGTGTGTGTGTCTATTCGTTATTTAATTACTCCATGAGTCTCCTTGTATCCCTAGTAACCTTCATGTTTTCATTTGAGTTACACCACAGCTTTGCAGTTATTTTCCCCAAACTGTTGCTGGTGCTGAGACAAGATTATTAGACAGCAGCCTGGCTTTGTCAGCTGGCCATGTTACTGTAGCTTAGGCAGAAAATTTAAACAGGCACCTATGACCCCTCTTGTGTGCTTCAGAAGGGATTTTGTGCTGCTCTGAAACTCCTCACTAACTTCTGGCTTGAGCCTTGCTCTCCTGAAAGTGACGAGCTTGGCTTCTTCCCTATCAGGATGTATTGGTTGAAAGGAGAACTTTTAGCTCTTTTCTTCAGTTCATTAACAAAAAGTACTGCTGCATTATATCTTGCTGCTTGCCCAGCAAATAAGTAGGCATAGCACACACTTCAGCTATACTTTGCAGCTTGTCTACTGGTCAAAGGTGACAGTGCCAGACAAACCCACTCACCACTGCGGGAAAGATATCTCATCTGAATCCTGGGGTTTCTGTCCTGGTGGGACTGGAAGCCAGATCACTGGAGATTGAACTATGAGACCCACTCTGATTATTCTCTTAAGAAGGGATTCTCATTAAGATGTGTTTTGTGATGGGATAGGGCCTTCAGAGAAAATGATGAACTGAGATGGTAAAAACTTAATGGGTTTCATCCATGTTTTTGTTTGTAAATTAGCGCTTTTTAGTTTGTGCTCCTTTGATGAAATAGTGCAGACATCCTCATTTCAGCAGGGCCCCCCTAGAATCGGGAAAAAAATCTTAAACCTCTTCCTTACTAAAATAATGATTAATGTAATACTAGTAGAAGCATCTGCCAAATTCATGGCTTACTTTTGCCCAATAATCACACTACAGAAGATTGTCCCCAGTGTATCAAACACCAGACAATGCTGAAGTCACTGGCAATGATCTCCTAGATCAGTTAGACCATACTTGCTTCCACAGTCTTTCGTGTTTTCCAGGTAAAATAGCTAGAGGTGAGAAGAATGATAAATTGGTAATTGAAAGAAAGAAGAGGGGACATGAGTTCTCCAAAGGATGCCCATGCTGGGGCAAAGGCTTGGTCCAGCATCAAAAACCACTGACCATGTATGTAGTGAGATTCCTACTCTCCCTACTCAGGTTAGATGCTCTTTCCCTAGCACTTTTCATAATGATATGCTTTTTTTTTCCCCTCTGCTGAACTTGTAAACCTTGGGAACAGTTAACAAGAGGCAAAACCCCATCTAAGGTAGAGTATGCCTACCTCAAACCACATTTAATCACAGCAGAGGAAAACCTCTCTAGTCTCACAGCCATTGCCTGCACTTGGCTTTAGAAGGCTGAGGAATGTACTGCTTGTTAAAGGTATGGTGATGGGATGAAGCCTCTCTGGAAGCACTATGGATGGAGAGGAGGTGCTGTTGTTGGAAAGAACCTATAGAACAAACAGGAGTAAAGGGGATGCTCAGAGGTGATGGTGCTGCTCTGTCGTCAGTGAGCAGCTGGCTCTGTTGCATTCCTCCTGCGGTCTGCTGCTGTACCCTGCACTTAAAAGAATATCCATAACTTCAGATGAGTAAACCTCGAAAGACCAAACAAAAGTTTGAACATGACGCTAGAAGTGTGGTCATCTGAAAAACATGACCAGTGTCAATCCTGGTAACAGATTTTCTCTGTTTTCAAATGCCTATTTGTGAAATGCAGAACTTTCATAGACAGTACAAGGAAATGTTAACCTCTGTTAATTTTTTAAAAAAAACCCTGGGTTTAAATTTGAATTGACTCCGTCAGTTTGTTATTTGGTTTTTCTTTCCAAATAGTTTTATTTGCCTAGGAATAGTGAAGAAAAAGCAAAGAGACTGTGGTGCTTCCAAGATTATGTCTTTGTTCTTCCATGGTTTACTTCAAAAAGGGAAGAGAATTCTTTTATTCAAGAATAATTCAAATCGAGACTTTGTGATCTTACAGCTTGACGGTGAGGAATGAAAAATTCTCTGCTTCACCCAGGAGGAATGACATCAGAAACCCCCAAATAAGTATCAATTTACTGTTTGCTGTATTCATAGAATCATAGTATAGTTAGGGTTGCAAAGGACCTTAAGATCATCTAGTACCAATCCCCCTGCCAAGAGCAGGGACACCTCACACTAAACCATGCCACCCAAGGCTCTGTCTAACCTTAGCTTGGTGACATCAGCAAACTTGCTGAGGGCGCACTCAATCCCACTGCCCATGTCACCCACAAAGATGTTGAACTGGTCCCAACACCAATCCCTGAGTGACACCACTCGTTACTGGTCTCCAGATGGACATTGAGCCATTGACCACAACTCTGTGCATGCGGCCATCCAGCCAGTTCTTTATCGACCGAGTGGTCCACCTATCAAATTGATGTCTCTCTAACTTAGAGACAAAGATGTCATGGGGGACAGTGTTGAATGATTTGCACAAGTCCGGGTAGATGACATCCACTGCTCTATCCTTGTCCATCAGTTCCATAGCCACATCATAGAAGGCCACCAAATTGGTCAGGCAGGATTTCCCCTTAGTGAAGCCATGCTGGCTGTCACCAATCACCTTGTTTTTCATGTGCCTTAGCATGCCTTCCAGGAGAATCTACTCCAAGATTTTGCCAGGCACAGAGGTGAGACTGAC
>WYDI02030374.1:23127-46477 GCA_009867235.2 Psittacus erithacus
AGGCTCCTGGACGCTGAGCTTCCCCCGCTCAGGTGTTGAAGGCGGCCTCTCTCGAGCTGCTCGCCTCAGCAATTCAAAATGCATTTGCAAAGAACTTACGGATCTTGACACATTAAAAAAAAAGTGGAAATCTTAAAAGCTTTGTCAGGAACAGATTGGGCCTCTGCATATCCTATTGGTCATGAAATGCTTCCAAAAGATTTTTGTAAAAAAAAAATTTTGTAAAGTTCAGCTCTTTCAAGTCTGATATGGAGCTGCAGAAAAGGGGTTAAAAGTGTATTATGGGACTCTTACATAGACTGGGCTATATTCATCTTCCCTTCCTTTAGGTGTTTAATTTAGGTGCCTGAACTAGCTGCTCAGGTGCCCTGTATAGTCAGCAGAATGAGTTACAATGCTCTGATGTCCTCTCTGGATTCCTCATGGGCTACATAGGGAGCCCAGGCTCCTAAGTCAGGTGTTGGTCAGTCTGGTGTCCAGAGGCATGCCCTGCCAATTCTCTGCTGTGACTGATAATCTACAAGAAGCTTTAATGCAGATGGGGTCGAAAGGGCCAATTCTTGCAGTATTTTAATAGGAGTCATTCCAAACCTGATCTTATACCTGACAAGGTCACTCCAAGTTACATTCTTGGTAACAAACTGCTGTCATGTGGAGGCAACTTGGATTTGAATCCTGACCTGAATTTCTTACTTTACCTCTGACTCTAGAATTTACTTTACGTTGTTTCTAGCTAAAAACTCTGCTTCAGGAGTGCGGGAGCTGAAAGCACAAAAGCTTTACTTAATTGCAGCCTTTTTCCTATCTCTCTCAAAGCAAAACCCTAGTGAGCAGCAGACAGCCCTGCTGAGCTGTAGCCTCTGTCTGAAGTGTCCCCTCCTTTTCAGACAGGAGAAACACGACAAGTCTGCAAAGGAAGGAAATCTAATTATATTGCACATGTTCTAATTTAAGTTGCTGTGGGTTGCTGGGAATTTGAGCAGCAGAAACACAAGGTCACTTCTTGCCTGCGACCGTATCCCTTGCTTGATGGGAAATGGATAGACCTGATAACTTTTCTTGGTGTAATTACCACAAGAGAGGATGGCTGAGGATCTTCCCTAGTTTTGGGTTTCTTTCTGTGAGACAAAAAAAGGAGCCTTCTTCAAAATTAAACACCTACCAGCACGCTCATACACAGATGCATGCACACAGGTAGAGCACTGCAGGTGTGCTGTGACTGCATATGCATAGGTAATATGTTTTAACATCCCCACAAAGCTAAAGATCTTAAAAAACATTCACTCCTGGATTTTCAGTGTAGAAATCATAGTCCTGTATGTCTTAGACTTCCCCAAATCCTAGCTGTCTGCCTGTTGTGCTGCAGCACATACCCATGTTTGTCCTCCTTTGGCAAATGGGGATTCCAGTTGCATTTGTGATACCCATTGCCACTTCTAATAGTATGGAAAGACTCACATAGCAGAGGGTCAGATTCTTTACACTTCAGCAAGACATTAGTTTGTTTCAAGTCACATTCATATAGATTATAAATTGTGTTGGGAACATTGACTTGGGACCTTGGTCACAGGAACCTTCATGGGTACGGACAAAAGTGAGGGTAAGAAAACCTGAATTCTTCTATTGGCACTGATGAAGGGATATGGAAAGACCTTGTTGAGCCTTAGTATTTCCATCTGTGATGTGCAAAATAATGACTCCTACTTCTTCGTACTTTGAAGTGCTTTGAGATTTATTGAAGAGAGTCTTTAAATACCAGTAAGGTCATTTTGCTTCAAGTGAATGATGGGGAAATGTAACAAACTTTTGTGACTTGTTTATTCATTGGTTTATACCCCACTGCCACATGTAAACACACAAAAATATTGTTTCTACTCAATGAAGTAATATTTTTACAAAATATAATTTCATATTTTCCAAAATATTTTTTCATATTTTTACAAAATATTACTTCATATGTATCCATGCTTTCTGGTGGAGAAGGGTATGCAAGTTGAAAGAAATGTTCTGGATAAATTTACAAGGAGATGCCACCAGATGGGAGCATGTGTAGTGATGAGACTAAAAGCTTTATTTTTAGTGCCCACTGCTGCAGTCCATCCACCTGAGTCCTTATCAGTCTGACAAACCTAAATATATCCCTGGATGTTGTAGGAAGAATTCAGGCCAATATTTTTTGTCGTATCTCTTGTACTGAAGCCAGTGCACACCACTGGTTTCTCTTTAAATATTCCCTTCGTCAGTAAGAGTAATGGCAAAATATGTCACGCGGGGAAACGAGTGTCGGGAAGCTTTATTTCTTGTCTCTCGTCATCTGTGGAGATACTATACATGCAGGATTCTGGCATCCTCAATTATGCCTTACCAATTCCATGAGTAAAAAAAAAAATAGAAAAAAAAAATTACTGTAGTAAATCTCACAGTCTCTAGTCAGGGAAAACCCAAATTCTCAGGTATCCATAACAAGCTGAGCAGCCTGCAGCAGCAGAAATTACAAGTGCTGCGCACTGAACTAAAATGTCTGGCACTTTAAAGTGCACATTTTCCAGCTTTGCCCTTTCCATAGTATTCCACAGGGGCCACCCATCACAACTGCTGATAAGGTCGTGTGCTGGGTGGGTGATGAATCTGCACTGATTTCAGGTTTTTCTTAGATATGCATGTATCCTTGAGAGAAATCCTTAAAGGGGGACCATACAGAAGTGTATTCACTGTCTAACAGAAAACAGAACAAAGAGGGGAAAACCACAAAAAGAAATAATGGCTATTGAGTAATAAGGAAATACTTAGAGTACAACAGATTTTTTTCTCTCATTTGAAGTATGTTTAAGGCAGTCCCTGAAAAGTCTTTGCACCAGTGACTTTGACATATGCGACCTTTTTGTACAGCAGTTAGAGATTTAGCTTTTGCTCTTTGTTCTCCCCCTCACCCAAGAAACCCCCACGCACCCTTTGGAACACCAAGTGTGACATTTGGATTGAGGCAGAGACCTCCAGCAGTTCAGTGGTTTGCACTTGGGCTTATGTTTTGAGACTGTGATGCAGCATACAAAACAGCAGAGAAATTTAAACCATAAAAGACAGAATCAATACATTCTTCCATACTTAAAACAGAAAAAGGGCAATAACAAAAAGCAGCCAATGCCTAAAACTGACTCCAGGGTTCTTCATGTTTCCAGATCCAGGATGTTGTGATTTCCTGCTGTTTTACAGATGTCTGTGAGACTTAGATGTAGATTTGGTATCAGGCTTGGTGCCTCCTCTTAAAGTTCAGGGCCAAATGTCAGTTATTTGGTGGGGATGGAAAAAGTCTTGAGGACTATTTCACATATAGTTGCCTGTCAAGAGTCCATGTTTCAGCAGCACAGGGGAATGGCAACAGGAATTGCAGTATCTTCCCCTGTGCACCCTGGTAGTCTGAGTTTCATGAGCTGGTGGCATTTGGCACCACTCACCCTTGCAGAACCACATGTGGTACAATGCTGACCATCCTTGTGCCTGGGGGAGCCACATCTCACTGGGCTTGTCAAGGTAGAAAGGCCTTTCCTAGTAAATCAACTCTGTTGTACCAATGGGACATGCTGCTTTATAACAACAGGCAATATGGCAAGTGAAATGAATTGTTAAAAATGAGAAATATTCTCTTTGGTGCCAAGGATGAGGAGGAATTGTTGGGATGAATCCAGAACTGAGATATGTCTAGGGATGGAAATTATTCCAGGGGAAGAGAGAAGAGACTCTCAACAGTGAGATTTATAACACTGGGATATAGCTTCCCAGAGGGAGGGTTTGAAGACACACTACTGGAATTGCTAAACAACAGGACAGACAAAACACTGAAGGAAATACAGAGAGGTTACAGAGAGGAAATATAGAAAGGATGGACAAAACACTGAAGGAAATATGGAGAGGATATATATAGCAGATTTTTAAGGCTAGAAGTCGTTGTCAAACCTCCTGTGCGACTCATACCAGGGGATTTGCCTAAATGTATTCCTGTTACAAGTCCAAATGCACTAATGCATATTATCTAGAAAAATACCCAGCCCTGATTTAAAAGTAACTTCCAGTAATATAGAATCCATTGCTATCATAAGCTGTTCTCATGATTATTTATATCCCTTATTAAAAATGTGGGCGATATTTCTCATCTCAGTTTTCCTAGCTTCAGCTTCAAACCCTGTACATCTGCTAAACTAAAGGACCTTCTTGTAGCACTCTTTTCCTCTGCATTTTTAGTCCCTTTGACATGCACCTTAGATGCTTATAGCACCGGTTTTACCTGTGTTTTAGCCTATCTCCCTCTACTCAAGTAGCTCTTGGAAACACTTGTCTTCTGCCTACTCTTCTCGTGCCAGTGCTTCAGAATAAGTTACGTTTTGAAAAGAAAGAGACATAACTTCCTCCCTTAGCAGTGGAGAAATGCACTTTGAGGTCTGAAATGTGTACTCCCTGCTTCTGATTTACCCTGTCTGCCAAGCTGCTGGGAGAGGGAACTGTATCTTCAGTGTCAGTATTTTTATAGAGTTACTCAACTCAAGCACACAGTCAGCACTTAAGAGGAAGCAATAACAGGGTTGGGAATAGTTTTGCTTTGTCAACATGTGTAGAGCAAAGAAATGTACTTAGATGAGTTACTAGAAGAAGGGCAATTAAAAGGGCAATGCTCTGAAGTGCTGGTGATACCGCACCATTGCTTTGTCTAGTCTTGAAGTCTCCATTCCTAAGGGGAGCCTGTGCACAGAAATCATCAGATGTCTAGTCTTGAAGTCTCCATTCCTAAGGGGAGCCTGTGCACAGAAATCATCGGATTTCTACACAGTTTCAAGAACATCAGGGTTTCTTCAGAGCAGGTCATCAGCATAGGATAAGCCAAATTCTGACCCAGGAGAGCTACAAGCTTTGCTGTTCTGGATGCTATACCAGACCTGAATTTATATTAAAAGGCTTTCCACCTGCCAGTTCAAACTTCATGAGTGAAAGTCTGGGGACTCAGTAAGCTGAATTTTACCTTTCATTTCTTAGGTGAGAAGCTAGAGAAGTTTGGGGGTCATTTAAGCACAAAGCTGCACTTGGGGTACTTTTCAGTCTTGTTCTCTAGACCACTCTTCTCTGCCCTTTCTTTTTCTTGTCTGTGTTACTGTTGATTTATGTAAGTAGAAGACAAACCCAAATTTGATTAGGGCCTTTAAGTAATGCGGCTGTACCTTAATAAAACTGTGTTTAGCCTGGTGCTGTCATTGTGAAAATGGTTGAGAAAGTCTTGAAAGTATAAAATCAAGGGACAATTAAATCTTGCATTCAGCTCCCAAATGGATTTCTGCTGGAGATTCACACTTAATAAAATACAGAAAATTGTATTTTATAAATACTGGTAGTGGAGGACTGTGACATTTAGAAGAGAGAATCACTCCACCAGAAAACTGACTTCAGCAAAATGATGCAGTCCAGTCGAGCCCCTTTTATGACCTGAGAAATGACTGGTTTTATAGCTCACTAAATAAAACCTGCTATTTGAGCTGGAGGTTTATTAGTAAAGGTGATTTTGCCATAGCTGGGGAGGGAGGGGAGGAAAGAGATGAGGGATGAACATCAAAGCAGAAATATGTGTCGCTCAGAAAAAGCACAGCTATGCATCCAAAATGTGGTGTCGCTCATCATCACCTCACCTAGCATTGCCACAGAAAATCTTATGCCATTATTGTTTGGGGTTTTTTTGTTTGTTTTTTTTTGCTGTTATTGCTCTAAAACATTATCGCTAGCCTGGTTGAATTTCCCTCAGCAGGAAAGGCTTGGCTGGATGTGTTATGGGGAGCCTGCAAAAATACATGAGTGGAAGAGGCATCTGCAAGGGGTTGAAACCAGGGAATGGTAAAAGCAGTTCTTAAGGAGAGCATTCAGATTAAGCCGCAGTAGCTTGTGATTTTGTTGCTGCCACAAATCACTGTTGTTATGGTCTTGAAAGGGGATTTGCAGGTGGGCTTTAGCATCCTTGTAGTCTATGCCTCAGGCATCCTAGCGCAGTGCTGATTGTCTTCAAACCTGACTTCCTCAAGGGTGTAAACTAAAATCACCTAACTGAGGACTAAAATCCTCAACTCAGCCACAGGAGCATCATCTGTAGTCCAAAAACAGATGTCTGCCATGCTTTTGACATTTTCAACATGTGCAGCAAATTTCCTCAGTTATCACCTCCTGGGTTTGCTGCTGGTTCTAAGGAAAAGGGTGAGGGATCACTTTTTATCTACCACGAATAGTGAAAATAGGCACAAGTGGTAGGCTAACTGGGAGGATCAAGCTGTTGAAGCTCCACTCATCCTGTAACTTTTTGCCAGTGGAGCAGATTTCATTTGCATGCTTGCTGGACAGTTCAAATGACTGCACACAGTAGAAGGGAAGATGAAGCTCCTCCTATTCTCTTCCACCAGAATATAATTATTTTACTGGTGAAAACAAAAGAGAATCCCACTTGGGAGTTTGATCTGAGACCAGCTTTTTGAGAGAATCCAAAATATGTCCTATCTCTGGATGGTACACCCCACATTATATGCTGGCTTTGTACAGAGCATGGTGACTTTTCAGCATGTACCCAGTGGAGCCAGAAAATTGTCACGACTTCTTTAGGCAGATTTTCCAAAGGGAACGAACCTCCCCCATTGTACTGCAGATCACTGAAGTTCATCTATTCAGGGCGAATTTGCTGAAAGCAATGCTTTCCCTGAACTCATGGCGCAGGACTTGGATCTTAATGCAGGGAGGTGGAAAGATACTGTATATTTCACCTCTCTTGTAAATTTTCATAACCCAGCTGCACCAGGTAGATGCCCTGGCAGATTGCTGGAGTCTTTTCTAATGCTGCTGCACATGCAATACTTCATGCTAGACCTTAGCTGCTATCAGGACGCTTTGAAAGAATTAATCTGCCCGTCAGTAACTGCTAAATGAAGTGCATGTTAAAAAAACAATGAGCTAACTGACTGGAGCTCACAGCTTTTATAAGCTCCTTTAAATGCCTGTTTTCAGGTGAATCCTTGCCATTTAAGGACTCAATTTATAACCAAATTATTTAACTTTAATGGAAAGACTCACTGGCTCCAATGGAAAAGCCATTTATATTTCTCCCACCCCTTGGAAAAAAAAGTATTCAGGGAAACACTGCAATTCTTATACTAAATGAAGGATAGAAGAAATCTTTCAATGTAAAGTAAGCACTGCAGACTTTTACAAAATCATAGGAGAAACATACAGTGCACAGCTGCTCACATGCTTATTTCTAATTTAGTTATTTGAGAAGTACTGAAGCATTAATGTCCTAGGCAACACCACAAACCTTTCAGAGTTGATTACCACTTACCACTCATATTTCTTCAGGTCCCAGTCCATCTTGGGGTCCTTCTGCAGTTTGATTTGGCTAAGTCACTGTACAGATACACATTGCCCTGTACAACTTGAAGTTACACAGCAAAGTGGAAGAGTACGATGAGATAGAAACCTGAATGTACAATGTCATAGTTACACACGGGGAAGAGCTAGATAGAGCTCTACAAAATATACCACTTCTGAAAGGATCAAAGTATGTTTTATATATGAATAACTAAGCCTTAATATCACTGTTACTAAGTTCATTAATAAGGCTTTTGGACAAACAAAAGCATGCAGCTTAGCAAAGGCATCTTGCTCTGCGAATCCTGGCTTTGTGGACATAATGTTGGAAATGCTTGCACTGGCATGAGGCCAAAAAAGGACCAAACCAGGGTTATCTCACCAGATGAATGGGCAAAATTGTATGAATCCCATTGTAGTCCACCTTAGCTGGTGCCTGACTGCTGTCTTCCAGGTGCCTAAACTCTGGCAGCACACTGAGTCATGCTTAAACACGATATTTAAACTGCATTGTTATGTCGTGATGAGAGGCTCTTTGTTGGAGATGACAGAAAAATCCCATTGTTTGGAGTCTTCCCAGATGTGGCGTTTAATGCAAAGCCCTGAAAAGAGTAGGGTTGTTTAAACATTTGATGAAGAAAATACATGCATAGACGAGTCTATGCCACTAGTAAGGAGAAGATCAGCTCTCAGCACCAAATCCTACTTTTATAAAATTCAATGTTGCAATTTGCCCAAGTGAAATCCTCAGTCGCTGTACCTGGAAAATGAGAGTATCTGAAATCCTGCAGAAGATTTAAACAGCGTGCAAGTCATCCAGTTTAAAGCTGGTAGCAGAATTAATCTGTAATAACTTTTGAATTTCTGAACTATTTAGCAAATGATGATGCTTTTACCAGGAATGCATGAAAAATTATACTTTGCAACCATGTGAGCACCTTTGGACCCTTCAGTAATGTCTGTGCATTGCTTTGTCTTTTCCTTAAAGATTCCTTTGTGAATACCTATTTACACAGATATTCTCAAAACAATCATAATGCAAAATCCTGAACTTCAGTTTGTCTATATTGACACAATTACACAAATATCTTAAGGAAGACAGATCTACGTAGCAATGAGAATGCACACCTGGAAGGACCTCCAGCAGCTTCAGTGAAGATTCTTCTGATTTGCACAAGACTTGCACCAGACTGTAATGTTTGTGTTCAGTGAATGGACACAAACAGGTGATGCTTTGCTGACCCACTCCCATCTCACACTGTGTCTTGTTCTCAGAAAGTGCCCTGTAACTTTGTGTTAATTCCTGCCTCTCTTTCAATGCCTAACAACCAACCCTTACTCCTGTGAGTGTGATGGTGGTTGGGCTATTGAAGACTCAGGGAGCTGGGGAAGGAGTGAACAGTGGGAGTAATCAATCTGGCAGTCTGGTCTGGAAGAGTCCCTTATTTGGGATGATAGTGGTGAATTTTATCATCTGGTGTTTTGTTTTCCATTAGTCATTTAATTGGTATTTAAGCCTCTACATCAGTTTTCAACTAGATTCAGTGAGATTTCTTAGAAGACACTACTGTTGTTTGTGCTTCCACTAAGTGTCATATTCTGGTTTGTGATCTCTCCTCCTTGCTTAGAGTCACTGAGGACCTAAAGGACTTCCTGAAACCATTTCAGACACTTCAAATTATGAAGTGACTTGTCTTGTTCACAGGCTGTTCCTGTGAATTGATCACATCTCATGTTGATGACAGCTCAACCTGTAAGCCATCAGGCCAGAGTTAAATTTCACTGAACTGGTGTCTCCTCCACTTGGCATTTTTTCTTTACAGAGCAATGCTGCCTCAGGAAGACTCAGCGCATTCACCAAAATGCATGATATATCTCCAAGCTGTAGTTCTGATTACAGCCTTCAGGTGAGCAGTTTGCAGCTGTCCCACTGGGACATGAGAAGAAATGCTCCTTTTTCAGCAAAAGTATGAGCTGAACTGGGATTATTTATTCATGTGTTGGAGCTAGTAGTCTTTGGGTTTTTTTCCTCTCAAAAGGTTTTCTTCTCCAGTAATACATTTTCATGCATGTCTAGGAAGCAGAAACTGAAGAGGAAGCTTTTTCAAGAGGAACAAATCACCTGGAGCTTCTTCAGTTTTTAGGAGCTCCTTTTGATGGACCAAAACAGAGTCTAATTTTTCAGGTGATGGGCACCTGTTGCATTATCCACCTAACCTCAGTGCCGCCACTTTTATTCATTTGGTCTTGAAAAATCGTAGGTTGACCTTTTACTAGGCACCAAAGGTCTGTCATCAGCATTATCTGGAGTACTTTTGAGTGTATGCTTATGCTAAACCGGGTATGAATTCAGGCTTGGCTTTGCTCTGAGGTGGCTGGTTATAAGGAAGGTCCACTTTGCATGCAATACCACTGCTGTAGCAGAGTGTTGTGCCTGAGCTAAAATCCTTCTCTTCATGACTTGGAGACAATGCCTTGTGACCAAGCATCTAGACAACCCAGGTGACAAGCAGACCAAATGCCCACAGACATCCAAGCACTCATATCTTCACCCCGTGTATTTGCAGTGAGATGCCAGCTCCCAGTTGCCAAAATTACTGCCAAAAATGGCTTACAATTTCCTAAACCACACATACGGTGCTCTGATGAGATTTGTTCTCACTGGAGAGGCAGGGGTGGCCCTGAGATAAAAGCAACCACTTCCCAAGACTCAAAGTGACATTATTAATTTAGGAAAGCTTTCCTCTTTTTCTTTCCATTTGTTTATTTATTTATTTTAATTTTATTTCCAGCCTATGAAGAAAATAACAAAGGATGGTATGTCCCCAGAGCACACTCTGATGTGTCACTGTGGATGCCAATCCCCACAGACGTTCCCGATGTTATTAATTTTTAAAACAAACTTGCTGATTGAGGTTCTGACTGCCTTTAAATTGTCTCTACAAGGAGACTGTGTACTAATTAACCCACAGAAACAATCAATGATGTACCTTTTTCAAGTTTCAGAGTGATTAGAATATGAAAATGAAGAGCACAATGGTGCAGATGTTTTAAAATCACAGCAGACAGCAATTAGTGACATGGGAACCAGCTGCTTATCTCTCCAGATAAAGCCTCTTAATAGGGAATTACACTTGAGGAGCCATTACACAGATGGATCTGCGAATGATTTAAAGAGGGGGCGTTATGGTATTGACTTTGATTTGCAAGCCAGATTCTTGACAAGCTGTATGTATGTTACCTCCTCAAAAAGGTGTGTTTGGAGATGGGGGTTTCATCCCCTGCAAGCAATCAGATTTTTTTTAGGTGATGGGTTTCTCTAATTATGTATTTTGTCATTATTTTAGATCATATTATTATTATTATTTTTAGTTTATTTTACTAAGCTCTTGATTTGGTTGCTGGTATCTCCTCCCACTTCTTGTGTTGGGACTGGAAGCAGCATGTGGATTTAGATAGAAGCTCAGGCAAGGGATCAGGTAGACAGACTGAAACATCCAGTAGTTAAATGTGAAGAGTCCCTGAGGAATGGATTCTGTTGCTGGGTGCTGCTCATCGTGGGACTGATGCAGCCTCATCCTCTCAATTGCAAGGATTGCATGCCAGAATAAAGCTGTTATAAGGAGTAACCACTGCTGCAGGTGCAGGGTTGCAGAGGTCTGGCAAGACAGGTGTAAACACCACACTCCCACCTCCTCTGCTGTCTGGCAAGTGCTCTGCAGTTGCTAGTGTATGGAATGTATCCTGCTCATATCTCTACACACCATTGCCAAAGCTGAGGGCTGAAACTCGTGAGTCTGGCATTAAAATTGTATACAACTAATAATAGGATTCCACATTTATTTTTTTAGCCTAAGATATATCGTGTGCTAGATCATGCTGCTTGAACTTGCAGTTACAAAAACTATTAGCTTCTTTATGTGCATTTCATATTCTTTAAAGGAAAGATGGGATCATTACACACTTAGCACTTCCAGTAAACTGAATATCAGAAGAAATATTGACCAAGTCTGGTGAGATGTGATAAAATTGCATGGGTTCAGTTATGCTTCTAGTTTCAAAAGAGAAGAAGGAGCAGGCTCCCGGTGCAAAATAGCTAGCTGCTGAAGAAAATCTGTTTTAATGAAAGGACAAACTACAGAGGCAGGCATTGAAGTTTGAAGTATTTTTAGGGTCTCATAAGCTGAAAAGTAAATAAGGCTAAATCTTTCCATTTTCATGAAAAAGGCCACTATTCTTGATGCTGTTCTTGGCTGTGCAGCCTTTACAACTGGTGCCAGTGTCTCACCACCCTTATAGGGAAGATTTTTTTCCTATTATCTAATCTAAATCTCCCCTCTGGCAGTTTAAAGCTGTTCTCCCTTGTCCTAGCCATACAGGCGCTTGTCCAAAACCCTTCTCCAGATTCCTTCTTGGCCCTTTTAGGCTCTGGAAGCTGCTCTAAGGTCTCCCCAGAGCTTTCTCATCTTCAGGCTAAAATAGCCTGTCTCATAGGAGAGGTGCTCTAACCCTCCAGTCATCTTTGTGGCCCAACATTAGGACCACTGAGATCAGACAGCAATCCAGGTGAATCCACAGGGAACCAAATACACTAGGCTGCATTACTTCAACTATTTTAATAGTGCTTTTAGGTATACTGTCTCTCTGTATGTATTGCAGCCAGTGAAACCCACCCTGCTGCAGCCAAATGGTCTCTGGTTGCTGTAGAATTGCTTTGGAGTGATATGGACATGTCTGGCAAGGTAGAGCAAATAGTAAATGTTATGCTGGAAGAACTAGCATGAGGAAACCCAGTGGACTGTTGTGTGCTTAGGCAGATACATCGTTTTGACATCCTGTAGACTGGTCATTTTTTGAATGTTGAAATCTGAGTGCTTATCTGTGTGATTAAATGCCTCCACAGCTGGCACCTTTGATGACATAGGCATATCTTTCTCATGAATTTTAAGATAGATGTTGTGGTGGCCCGCGGTGCTGGAGTAATGACAAGGCTATCATTAGGGATATGTTGGAAGTTGCATCATCATTTTATAATGTGCAGGCAGAGGAAATGAAGCTAGAGGAGCCAAGCAATATATCAGCATTCATCGCTGATATATAGCTGGCCTCGCAGTTCTGAGCCCTTATTAATAGCCTTAAAATATAAAGAAGAGATTATTGTTCCTTTTAAACTGTAAACATCTCTCTCTCTGTGGTGCACTTGGAGGGATCAGAGTGTTGCCAGCATGTGATATTTGCACTCACTGCTGCAAACCTCTTTTTTATTTTTTTTCTTCCAAATGAAATTTTTTGGGCCATTTAGTTTCATAGGTCAGCATTTTGGAAATAACATGGGTGTAAATTGTTCCTTCGATGGCAGCCCTAAGGCTAGGATCTGTGTAGAAACAGTCTGGCCATGCCTTGCTGTGGGTTCTGGAGGCCATGAGAAGCCTCAGCCCATCATTTCCAAATCAAGGTACCTCAGAAAGATTATGTTTCATGTGAGGCTTGCATAGGGGCACCCGCTTCCAGCCCAGTGGAAACTCACCAGGGGATAGCCACCTTCTGTACACTAACTCCCATGACCTACTGGCAGCTGGGAGCAGGAGAAGCCCCAAATGGCTGAGGTATAATGAAGATCATGTGCTTTCTGATCTGATGGAAAAAAACCCAAAACCGTAAAATTCAACTATCAGAATTCAGTGCCTGTGCTGCTGAATTCCTTCTGACCCAACCTGGCCTCATCCCAAGGATGTGGACATGGGTGGGCTTCATCTTCCAAAGGAGGGCATCAGAGACGTGGGTCATGGCTGCTGCTTGCTGTGTGGCTCACTCGTGGGAGGCCACTGTGAGAAGGAACAGGAGGAGAAGGAACAACTGATTCATTTCCCAAGGGCTGTTTATGCTTTTGGCTCTTTTCTCAGCCTAAGGAAATCGGGTGTTGCTCGCCCGCGACATCTGCAGCTCCACCACAGCTGCGTGCTTTCGTTTTCTCACTCCACAATTCCTGGAAAACTCTGGTTTCCGTGAACATGGCTGGTCCATGTGCACAACAGCTGAACTATCCACAGGATTTAATAGTCCCTGATTACTCCTCAGAAGATGGACCAGAACAGCTTCATTGTTATTACCCATTCTAGAAAAGCCACATTCCCTTTTATATATGCTCTTGAAAGATATCTCAACATCAGTTTGCCAACAACATGTATGTTTACTAGTCACCAAATAATGCGCCACGGGCTTGGGGGTGTTCAGCACTTTTCATTTCACTCTGAAGTTGCTCAGAGCTGAAGTAGCCTTATTTTCCAGCTCAAAACCCTCTCATGCTGACAGCCTCCTTGACCCAAGGCTTCTTTTGCAAACACCCCAAACAGGGATCTAATGTAAAACTACTGGTAGAAACTTCTTTGCACCAGGGTGTTTTCAGAAACATGAGACACTTAGCAGTTGTTTTCTATTGTTCTTTCCTTGGTTACACATACATTTTAAGTGCCTTGTTGTTTATTTGGCGCTCGGATCAGTGTCATTACAATTTGTTAACAACAGTTGTTTGCAGTACTAGATGTACAAATCAGTTGCACAGTTTGATCCAGGGCTTTACAAAACATCCTCCTAAATATAACAGGAGAAAACAAATAGGTAAAAGAGGTCAGTTAACTAAGGTAAAAATAATGAATATTATATTTTTCTTTCAGAGGCTTTTCAAAGCGTTACAGCTGCAGCAAATGCGATTTCTTTAACTGAAGAAGGCCCACCAAGAAAATAAAGTAGACTTTTTCTCTGTAAGAGCCTTCAGTATAATTCTGCCCTTACTGTAACCTCTGCGGCTTGAAGAGTTTCTGTCAGATTACAAATCAGATTGAAAATATCTCTTACCAATGTTGCAAATAGCTGATTATTAAAATTAAGAGAGTAATGCAAATCTTGAACCTGCCAAGTGTGCCTCACACACTCAATCCTATGCGTATGATTTTAAGTACTAGGTTTGTGGAGGTAACTTCTACATGGAAATTTTAGCAAGTAAATCTTTGCTGTTTCTGGATTCATAGTGAAGTAGACCCACAGGTTTTCCTCTTGTTTGTTACAATTTCTGAGATAATTCTATATTTTTTCTTGTTTACAACAACAAGCTTAACTGCTGCTATTTTGCATCAGGTTCTGTGAGGGATTACTTTTTAGGGAAAAGGTATTCTCACCAGGAGGCTGAATTGCATCACTCATCCATTGAAAGGAAATAATTTACTTCTGTTTTAAATTAAAAATCAATAAATATGTTTCCTTAGCAATTTTGCTTTTGTAGAAGTATTTTCATCGTTTTTAGAGTGGGAAAAGAAAAACAAAACAAAACTTGTTTACAGTGTATGAATCTAAATACAAATTTGGATCAAGTATAAGAAGTCTTCATTATGGCTTCTAACTGTTACAAGAGCATGTGTTAAGAAGAGTTGTCATTTGCTGTACAAATAAAGATCTGCAACCAGGATTATGAATGGACTGATAAACTAATGTTTTATTTTCTATTTATTTTCTGCTACCTTCCAGGTTTATGAAAGGCCACAAAAACATTCTGCTCTGCACTACGATCCTGGTCTCCAACAAGACTTCACCAGTGACACCTTAAAATCAAAGCACCAGCAGAAAAGTAGCAACCAGCACCACCTTGACTGGTCAACAAGCTCCGACACTGGATCCACTTCTCAAAGTTGCTTCATGAACACAGAACCCAGTCGAGAAGCAATTAGTGCCACCAAGGTCTCCACTCCAGAGCCAGGAGTCTCTTTCAGCAAATCCCAAGTAAAGAAGTCCTGCTCCAGCAGCACATGGGGGCAGCTGTCGGCCAGTAGTAAGGAGCTTGTCATTTGCAGTGCAGTCCCATCACCCAACAACATCAGCATGGCCACCCAGCCCAGCAGTGCTGCCGAGTGCAGTGGGCTTTTGCCCCTTGGTGATCCAGAGGGAAGCATGCAGCTGGAGGTCCCCGATCAGCCCACTGCGAGTACAAAGAAGAAGTCCAGCAAAAAGGACTTGTTAAGTCAAACAATCCAAACCACAGACATTGAATGGGTGAAGAGTGCTCAGAAAGCATTTGACAGCAAATCTCATGACAGCATGGAAGGGAAAAAGGAGTCTTACTCGATGGAAAGTCTAATGGATACATCACCCTTGAAGCAGAATCTCACTTCTGCTAGCAGTTGTGAAAGTGACACCAGTCACGTGCGAATTACTATCCCAATAAAGTCTCCAACAACAGATGCATCTGTCCACAAAAGGAAAAAAAGGCAATCCATAAAATCTTCTATTGAGAAAACTATCCAGGAGAAAAGCCTACCTCCTGGACTTGCTATGAGCAGTGAAGTAGCAAACAGGACTAGCTCTCAATCAGAGGGAAGTAAAAAAGATCTTCGAGTCACAAAGCCAGGGAAAGCGATTGAAAATGAGTCCCCCTTAGCAGCTATTGACAGCGGCATGCTCACTGACAGAGCTTCCCCCAACAGTGCCACCAGACTCAGAAAACCTGTAGCTCTGACATCCACTCTCCTACCCACCGATCTTCCCACAGCTGGCAAATTATCTGAGATCCAGCACGCCAAACATGTGACTAAGCGGCGATGGACCTGCAGCAAGCCTAAATCTATCCTTCGGGAGACCTCCATGATGACATCTGAGAAGCTGATGGTGGAGCCTCCTTCAGCCTATCCCATCACACCATCCAGCCCTCTGTATACCAATACTGACAGTCTTACTGTGATCACACCTGTCAAGAAAAAAAGAGGACGACCAAAGAAACAGCCTTTGCTCACTGTTGAAACCATTCATGAGGGGACGTCCACCAGCCCAGTGAGTCCAATCAGTCATGAATTTCCAGGAACAAAGAAAAGGAAAAGGAGACGGAATCTGGCCAAGTTGGCCCAGATGGTCCCAGGAGAGGATAAGCCCATCAATGAACTCAAGTTTCACAAAAAGGTCGGGAAGCTTGGAGTCTTGGATAAGAAGACCATCAAGACCATTAATAAAATGAAGACCCTTAAAAGGAAGAATATTCTCAACCAGATCTTGTCCTCCTGCTCCAGCAGCATAGCTCTGAAGGCAAAAGTCCAGCCACCATCTAGTGCTGGGCCAGCCACCATTGATGCCAGACTAGGGAAGCAGATCAATGTCAGCAAGAGGGGGACAATCTATATTGGCAAAAAACGGGGCAGAAAGCCAAGAGCAGAGCTGCAGCCTCAGACAGAAGAACCTAAGACAACCATCAAGCACTCAAGGCCTGTTTCCAGCCAGCCAGAAAACCCAGCAGTGCCTTCCAACCTGCAGTCACTTGTGGCATCGTCACCAGCAGCTATTCATTCGCTTTCAACACAGTTAGTCGGGACTAACGGCAATCTTAGCCCTGCAAGCACTGAAACTAATTTTTCAGAGCTAAAAACTATGCCAAATCTTCAACCTATCAGTGCTCTTCCTACAAAAACCCAGAAAGGAATTCACAGTGGAACTTGGAAGCTGTCTCCACCCAGGTTAATGGCTAATTCACCTTCCCACCTCTGTGAAATAGGTTCTCTGAAAGAAGTAACCCTGTCTCCAGTGAGTGAGTCTCATAGTGAGGAAACCATACCGAGCGACAGTGGGATAGGTACAGACAACAACAGCACTTCTGACCAAGCTGAGAAAAGCTCAGAGTCCCGCAGAAGATACTCCTTTGATTTCTGCACCCTGGACAATCCAGAGGCTATCCCATCTGACACCAGCACAAAGAACAGGCATGGTCACCGGCCGAAACATCTCATTGTGGATAACTTCCTCTCTCATGAGAGTATTAAAAAGCCAAAGCACAAGAGGAAAAGGAAAAGCCTGCAGAACAGAGATGACCTCCAGTTTCTGGCAGACCTTGAGGAACTGATCAATAAGTTTCAAGTGTTCAGGATTTCCCATAGAAGTTACACATTTTATCATGAAAATCCATATCCCAGCATCTTCAGGATTAATTTTGATCACTACTACCCTGTGCCATATATCCAGTATGACCCATTGCTCTATCTTCGCAGGACCTCTGACATGAAGTCTAAGAAGAAGCGTGGTAGACCTGCCAAAACCAATGACACCATGACAAAGGTGCCTTTTTTACAAGGGTTCGGTTACCCTATTCCCAGTGGGAGTTACTATGCACCCTATGGAATGCCTTACACATCAATGCCTATGATGAATCTTGGTTACTATGGTCAGTATCCAGCTCCTTTGTACCTGTCACACACGCTCGGAGCAGCTTCCCCATTTATGAGACCAACCGTGCCCCCACCTCAGTTCCATGCAAGCTCTCATATGAAGATGTCCACCACTGCCAAGCATAAAGCGAAACATGGAGTACACCTGCAAACACCTGTGGGAATGGGCCTTGGAGACATGCAGTCCTCTTTGGCTCCTCCAAAGGTTGGAGGAACAAGCCTTTCAAGTGGCCGACTTCACAAAAGGAAACACAAACATAAGCACAAGCATAAGGATGAGCGGATATTGGGGACTCATGAAGATCTGAGTGGTCTCTTTGCTAGCAAGCCCACTAACTTCTCTAGCCATGGTATCAGTGAAAGGCTAAGTGGCTCAGATAAAGACCTGTCTTTGCTGAGCGAAAAAAGCAAGCATAAGGAGAAGCAGAAGCACCAGCATTGTGAAACCGGACACAAAGGCTCAAAGAGTAATTTTGAAGTGGATACGCTGTCTACGTTATCACTTTCTGATGCCCAGCAGTGGACGCAGAGTAAAGATAAAAATGACTTAAGCAATGATCCCATTGACTCTTGCACAAAGAGATACTCTGGTAATACTGAGAGTAATGGAAGGTCAGAGTCCCTGGACGTGTTTGGTGAAATGAATTCCTCAAGTGAGAAGCGGGACAATGATTCAAGTGGGAATAAAAGAAGAAGCTTTGAAGGGTTTGGAACCTACAGGGAAAAGGACATTCAGCCCTTCAGGACAAATAGAAAGGATAGAAGTACTTATGATTCTTCAGCTTCTTCAGGTAAGTTCTACTTTGTCTATTTTACCTTTTTGCATTTAAATTTTAATGCTGAACAAAGAGATGCTTGTCATTTACAGCAAATATTTTTGAGCCAATAACTTCTCTGGCTTTTTGTATTTGACTCTCATTCTGCATCCAAACTTTGGGAAGATTGACAAGAACATTGGCCATGTGTTGTCGTGGCATAAGCCCAATCAGTAACTCAGAACCATGCAGCTGCTCACTCACTCCCCCCTTTTCTTCATCCCCCCATTCCCAGAGAGATGGGGAGGAGAATCGAAAGAATGTAACTCCCACAGGTTGAGATAAGAACAGTCCAGTAACTAAGGTATAACACAAAACCACTACCGCTACCACCAATAATAATAATGATAAGGGAAATAACAAGGGAAGAGAATATAACTGCTCACCACCTGCTGACCATACCCAGCCTGACCCAAGCAGTGATCTCGCCCTTCCAGGTAACTGCCCCCAGTTTATATACTGGGCATGACGTGCTGTTGTATGGAATACCCTTTTGGCTAGTCTGGGTTATGTGTCCTCTCTGTGCCTCCTCCCGGCTTCCCCTCCTCCCTGGCAGAGCATGAGACTGAGAAAGTCCTTGGTCAGAGTAAACATTACTTAGCAACAACTAAAAACATTGGGGTTATCAGTGTTGCTCCCAGGCTGAAAGTCAGTAACACAGCACTGCACCAGCTACTAAGAAGGAGACAAAACGACTGCTATGGCTGAACCTAGGACATGCGTTAAGTCAGCATTAAGCCAAAACCTCTTTAAGTCCTTGAGTTGTGGCACAGCTTGTTTCTAAACTTCTGTCCAGCTTTGCTTGTCTCATAGCTTGTTGCGCTTCCTGCAAAAATATCACCATTGCAATCTGCAGCAGGAGCAATTGTAAAACCTGTTGGCAAGGTAGGCATCCCTCTTATTGGTGTCTAATATCATGGGGTGGTAGTCATTGCGCAGCCTTTGGAAGAATAGCCATGGTGTTGAGCAGAGAGTCTGCTGTGACCCCCAGAGCGTTCAAAAGCCATTTGTTGATGGCATGGACCAGACGTGGGAATTTGTGGAGCTGGGTTGGTGTCCTGTGACTGGTGTGATGTACTGCTGATCCAGAAGGACCCATCAAAATGAGAGTTGGGCTGAGCATATGGAGATCCTAGGTATAATCCTAGTGTAAATCTGTCACTTCCAGCCGGCAGATGTCATGTAAAGTAATCATTCTGAGCACTGAGTGGCTGTGGGAAGGAACTGGTCTCATGGAAACAATAAACCCTCGACAATTGACTGAAAAGTTTTGAGACTCATGACTTAGATATATAAGCTGAGTAGATGAGGAGGCTCCATTAGAAGCCTCCATTAGATTCCTAAGAACATCTGTTCCTCTCCTCCAGAGAGGAAAAAAAAAGGAATCTGACTCTTGTCTGAGAGACTGCATTGTACTTTACAATAGGGAAGTGCTTTTGTGATGACACAGAGGCAGGTGTTTTGCTGCAATATAAATGAATTTAGCTTGGGAGCAAGCCCAGAGCTCCTGCACCATCAGATATGTATCACAAAGCAGATTTCACACTTGGTTCTGGAAAAGGGTGAGCTTTACTGCACCAGCCTGTGGTGGATGAGATTCTGATATGTTGAAAAAGAGCTTCAAAGAGATGTAATTCATAGCCTCCAAAATGAAAAGAGAATCAGCTGAGAACTCAAAAGGAGCAGAGAATTTGTATAACCTGCCAGTGCAAGGCTCTTAAGTTTCTTATTGACTTGTAACTGATTGAGATCCAGACTATTCATACTTAAGCCACCTAGACATTTCCATTTTCTTCACTGAAAGCAGAATCTGGACTATAGCAACTCTAAAATGAGCGCCATGAAAATATTAAGTTTCATGGTACCACCTGGTACCATGGTGGTAAGTTTCATGGTGACGCCTGGAAATATCAGAAAAGAGACTGAATTCAGTTACAGGTTTTATCAGGATTGCTGCATGCCTGATAGAGAACAAAATTATTCTCCACCAAGTGTTGTGGTGCCTATTGCACCGCATTGGAAGTTGCACCTAACTGACAAGGCTTAAAAGTCTTCAAAATTTTCAGCAAGCCTATTTCTTAGCTTTTTAGTGGAAGTTGCTAATTTTACAGTTTGATAACAGTTGGATTTGTAGCTTTTTTGCTTTCTGAACAGAAGATGTTTTCTATTTCCCAATTTAATACATTTTACATTGGTGTAACAAATTTTTCAGACAAAATTCTCAGAGCTGCTGAACCCAAATGAGTTTCGAAAGTAGAGGTATGATCCCCACCATGCTGGCTTGGAAATAGAATTAGTAAAGAAAAAGTCCATTTGATGTTATTTTCCTTCAGTTTATTGTCTACGATGATAAAAAAATAAGGTGGAGTGGTAGAACTTGCATTAGAAACTCCATCAGATTTGGTGTTTAAACTGGTTCTCATTTAAAACTAAAATTAGTTTTATTTATTTTTTACTTTTCATGATTACAACTGCACATCGTTCCCCATAACCTAATTCATCAAGTCACAGATTATGAACTGGTTTCTTTACTGTCAAGTTATTATTTAGATGGAAAAATCATCAGCAGTTAACTAAGAAGAGCTAGCTAACCAGAGCCGTACCTTGCACTACAAGGGAAAGTACTGAAACTAAACTCTGCCAAGAAAGGCCTGGAGCCAAGACTGCTCATTAAAGCTTAGGAACATCTGTCTGCTTATGACTGTCTAAGATCTCAGTGCAGCTTTTTTCCTCTCTGTCTTTGACCTTCACTGGGATTCCCAGCAGAGGTCTGCACTTGAGTCTAGCCATAGCTATTAACCAGTTCCCACTGAGGAGGGATTAAATGTTTCCATGATAGCCTTGACCTTCTTTCTCCAAATTCACCTTGCATTTCCCTGAGGCAGCTAAACAGCATTGACTAATTGCAAAAATAAAGGTAAAAGAAAAAAAAGCCCTATGAGAAAATACAACTCTGTCCCAGGAGGCGATTTATGTAGCTTGATTGCTCTTGACATTCTGTATTTGTCATCTTTCACAATATAAAAATAATACATACCAGAGGTAAGAGGAAGACATCCTGAATATTCAGATGAAAGCTGAAAATAGATTTATATCACAATTTCAGTGTTATTTTTAGTGCATGGGCATTTTGGTATGATCAGTAACGCCATTTGCAGCTTCATTGTGTGTTGCTGGAGATGAAATATGGAGCAAAACCCACCAGGCTCAGTAGAAATATGTGTGATAAAGAGTGATGAGAGAACCATTTAGTGCTTTTTGGTATTCAGGCGTTGAAGTTTCTTTCAGTGTAGTCTGCTGGTGTCGATGCCATTGTATTGTTATTTTTGTTATTATCTGTGTAGTACTAGTCATTTTTGAAAAGATCACAGTTCTCTGGTTCTATGTAATGGTCATGCGTATGGTAGAAAACAGTTCTTCCATGTAACCTTAAAGTCTATGTATGATTTTATAACCCAGAAAGATTAGTATGTGAAGGGAAGACTTGTCCCTCTTACTTTTGGAAGGAGCTGCCTGCAGCTCTGGCAGAAGAAATCTGTACCAATCTGAGAAGGATCCCATTAAGAGAGTGCCACCATCCACCTTGACTGGTCATAGCAAATGTCCATTCTCTATACTGGACTATCACTGGCCACTCATTAGCGGGGACCTTTTGAGCTTTAGCTCATTTTAAGTCTCTTGGTACCTCTTGGCGTTAAACATGCAGTGTTAATGCATATGGCTATTCCCCCAGTGTGCTGCCTGTTTCTCTGCCACTGTCCTGGAGAAACTGGAGTCCTTTTCATAAACACTAATTAATAATTCTTCCCACCTTCCTTCCCATCCAGTCCCCATGAACTGTTGCTTTTGCATTTTTCTGAAATTGCTATTTTTGTAAGATTCATTGTGCTCACCTAATCCTCCTGCATTTAGAAAGACTAATTAATTTAAACTAATTGAACACTGCTTTCCTATTTGGCTGATGCAGAAGACTAGTCCAGTGGCATCAGCCTGCCCTATAGGGAAGGATACAACAAGAAGTGTTTCAGATCCTGCCTTGCCATAGTCATGTCTTCACCTGGGCACATCCTAAACTGAACTTTCAAGTTCTGCACACCAAGTATTGACTCGGCTGACTCCATCCTTCCAGAGGTATGCCTCATGCATTTGCAAAACATGGTTGGGGTGCCTCTGGCACTCTGTGACCTGAGGCACTCTGCACAGCTGGATGGATGATCCTTTCATCTCCTCTTTAGTAGTTACTAAAGCCCCGGGCAAGGAACCCAGGGAGAGGCCACAGATTGGTGCCACAGCTGGGCTGGGGAGATGACGAGCAGAGCTGTGTTTTAGAGGTCTTTATAGCAAACTCCACATTTCTTTGTCATATATGTGTCTGCTTTGGCCTCATATATGATGCTGAAGAAGAGACTTACATTGCTGATGAGCAGTCTCGATGACATATCTTGTTCCTTGGGAAAAAGCAGGAATGGTTACCTCTTCCTTATTTCCTTAGGTGAGCAAATAAGGAAAAGCTTAACATAAGTGCATAGAAAAGATGGCAATTTGTGTACATGACCTGTGGGGTTGTTCAGCTTGGAGAAGAGAAGGTTGCGTGAAGACCTCATAGCAGTCTTCCAGTATCTGAAGGGGGCCTATAAGGATGCCAGAGAGGGAATCTTCATCAGGACTGTAGTGAAAGGACAAGAAGTGATGGGTTCAAACTGAAACAAGGGAAGTCTGGGTTAGAATCATAGAATCATAGAATAGTTAGGGTTGGAAAGGACTTCAAGATAGTCTATTTCCAACTCCCCTGCCATGAGCAGGGACACCTCCCACTAAACCATGTCACCCAAGGCTCTGTCCAACCTTGAACACCGCCAGGGATGGAGCATTCGGAACGTCCTTGGGCAACCCATTCCAGTGCCTCACCACCCTTACAGTAAAGAACTTCTTCCTTATATCTAACCTGAACTTCCC